>QAOA01007551.1:183324-208133 GCA_003255065.1 Cercis canadensis | reverse complement strand
TTGGAGATTCACTCACACCGGATGTAAGACTTGTTGTATTTACACTTTTTAATAACTTATTGGAAAATGTGAATTTCATAGATCTAATCGTTGAATTAAAAATTCTCATGATATAGATCATGTTCATAAAATTTCATAAAATTTGAGAATTGATTGGTACTTCATTAAATTATCTACAAATAAAAAAGATTTTAAAATATAAGTAAATATCATGAATTTAGGTTAGGCACTTTAGAATTTTTTATTTATGTAAAATTTGATATGTATGATCAACACCACATTATAACATGATTTAACAGTTGAATCGGTAAAATTCATCTTCTAAAAACAATTATTAAATGATGTAAGTATTTAAGTTTTACACTCGGTGTAAGTTGATTCTCATTATTTTTTCCTCAAAATAAGTTGATCCTGACTCTATATATATATAAGTAAACCCCTGAGATTACCGTGTGTGTTAAGCTTCTTAAATACTGTATATAATGTCCCCAAACGTCTACAAACTAGACATTCTAAAATGAATGAAGGGCTAAAATGTCATTTGAAATAGTGTGAACTCGGAAAGTATAGCGGCGGATGTTCGCATCTAACACATCAATTTCCAAAGACGTTTCCGTAAAAGAAGTACTTGCAAATTTGGCGGCTTATTCAAAATGCATAGCTTGTCGACCAAGCCTCTTTTTTCTTTTACGTCAAAATTGCTGGAAATTTTTCACGAATACAATCCAATTATTTTGGCTCAAATTCACACAAATAATCAATAAAATATTAAATATGGAATGGTCTTCTTGAAAATCAATAAATATACAACAATTAAACAACTAATAAAATAGCCTTAAATAAATTAAGCTTGATAAAATTTTACAACAATTCATTAAATGGTGGTATAATATTGGAACACGAGGAAATTAAGTAATAAGTAGAAAAAACGATTTAGCAAAAAATTAACAAACACCATGCCTATTAATTCTACAAAATATAAATGAAAGCATTTCATACGGAAGCACAAATCTGTAAGTTTCATGCGAAACCGTTAGTATATATCATGGAAGGATACAACAGATTTCCAGCAGCATTCTAAGCTTTGACTGTTTTGTAAGCCATTCAGACATCAACTGCTCATTAAATTTGAGTTAAATTAGAAGGCACACGTAAGATAATGGAGACTTGCAGAAGTTTGCAAAACCCAGTCGGTGGCAATGGTGGTTTACATGTTAATGCTGGTAATTTCACCGTTATGTTCTACGAAAATGTGAGCTGGCTCATTGGAATAAAAATCGCATCACAATTGTGTTCCATGGAAGTCAAACATTCACCACATTAAGGCTTTTTTTTTTTTCTGGCCCTGAAGGCAGTTATTGATCATTTCCAATACTGAATTTTACTGATATTTTCCTTTTACCTCTCACTTTTCTGGGAAATTTTCATGGGAGACACGTAGATAAGCTTAAGTTTCCTGGAATTACATGGTACGTTCCCCTTGCACGAATTAACACACCACTTGGATAATTATAAATAGCTCTCTATATGTGTTCTCAAGGCACATATCAAAACAAGAGTTTCTTACAAATCGAGAATACCATTTTATTTTGTGTTGCTCTAATTCTAATAGAATGAGTTCCCAGAGCAAAATTGGATCCAGTCTTGGCTATGCTAATGCACCTCCAGGGGGTAATAGCTCACAGTCTCAGAGATCCGGGGGTCGAAGCACTGGATCCAGTCTTGGCTATGGTAATTCATCCACTAAGGGAAGTAGCTCACAATCTTCAAATTCTGGGGGTCGGAAAGTTACTGGTAACTATATTGGCTATAGTGGAAAGTAATGGCGAAAATTGAATGCACAAGTAGGAAATGATTCCTATCAGGTAATAGGAATAAACCCCTTCAAACTACTCTCTTACTATTTATTTTTTGGTTCAAATTTAAGAATTTTTGCAAATTACCTTAACCAGCAGTTTAAGCAGTTTTTAGTAGACAAGGAAAATTTTCGTAAGTTCTTATTGGTGAATATCTCCTCTCCTTGGGTTTTCCTCATTATTATCATTTTGATCTTCATGCAGGTTCATGTTGGTGGGAGATATATTGCAGCAGATTTATTTGTTGGTTGAAGTCTCATTCCTTATTGTACAAAAAGAAAACGTCTGGTTATTTTTCTTTAGTTTTCTAGTCGATCAGTTTGATTAAAATAAAGGAGATTATTAGAAGCAGCAATTAGCATTAATCTCCATATGTTTAATGCATTTTTAATGCCTTGTGACACTTTATGTCACTTTGTTTTCCTTTGTAACTATGTGAAAAGTTTAGCATTGAATTAAAAATATTCTATCTTATCATTTTCTTCTTTGTTATATTTTTTTTTATAAATTTGTCCTTTTGATATGTCTTGTTGTGATGTATATAGCTCGTTTGTTATCATTGTAGTTGATTAGTACTGAAATCGTTTTTAAGACTTTGTGAGTTCAATATTTGAATTTAGAATTATAACTAAAAGTATTAAAAAAATATAATTGGTTTGTTGTCATTTATTATAACTAAAAGAATCTCTACATAAATAAAATAACGAAACGATGACGTATTGCCACTTGAGCCGCTGCTTATAACATGTTCAAGTCTGTCTTGTGATTGTAAAGTTACCAGCAGAGTTCCCCATTTGAATAATTAATGAGCACACGAGCGTCGAGAAAAAAAACAGGGTAGAGGTCGGGCGTTTTGACAGAAATATTACAATTAGCAAAAATATNATATTACAATTAGTAAAAATATTTACACAAATATTACAACTTTCAAACTATTTACACAAATATTACACTTTTTTAAAATTCAAAAATTAAAAAAAAAAAGTTTTTCGGACGCGTGGGGCCCACCGGACACGCCGTGGGCCTCACGGCGTGTTCCACGTGGACACGCCGTGAGGCTCACGGCATGTCCGGTGGGCCCCACGCGTCCGAATGACACAAACGTGGCGGCTTCTGTTCGGACGTGCCATGAGAGTAGCGGCGTGTTTCTTCGCAACACGCCACTACTCAGTTTTTTCACTGCCACGGATTACTTTTTNCAGAAATGCCTAGAGGTCGTCTTTTTCTTTTCTTTTTTTAAAAAGGAAAATTTGTGAGGACATTTTGTCCAGAGAAAAGAAATATTACTTCCAAAGCAGATGGTTATAAGGGACCAATACGAGTGTTGTATTTCTTTTTCTTCTCTCTTTTATTCACGATGATTTTAGAATAAGGAAATTGAAGACATTCTGATAAGCCCAAATGTGATCCAAGTATGCAAATTGAGAAATGAAGCTAAACATGGCATCCGAAAGTACTTGTACCTTTTTTATTCCTTGCAAAATTTGATAACAATATAACAAACGATTAAAGAACGAAACATTAATTCAATCGTGAGGTAAATCTACAAGAAATTTATTACACACGTTTTTTGGTTTTATCAGAATTAAGGATACACAATGGGAGCTAATCCATTTCTAATTTCTATATATCATTTCAAATTGCTCTCAATATAATTTTCTACAAATCTGTAAATAAGGCATTTAACACTGAATTATTGGGGTGTTCCCTGGAGATTGATTTTGAATTTTTTTTTTCCCTTTTCAATTTGATGCATAATTTTGTTAATATAAATTATTTATGAACTTGCACTTAATAGCATATTTTAGAGGTAAATTAATTCTTGATATACGTAGTATCAAAGTTTCTTTGATTAAGTAGTTAGTGGTTTATTTTTGAGATAAGAAAGTATTTTAAAGGCATGATAAAGAGAAGTATATTAGCCAATGATTTATGAGTCTAATAGCGTATTTTTTTATTATAAAAATTAGAATTTTGATGTTAGAGGTTCTATTCTCCAGCTATGTACTCTTGTCACATTTCCCTAATGCTTCCATGTAACGAAAAATAAAAATGAATAAATTATATCTACATGTATTGCAGTTTTGAAATAATAAAAATATCTATTCTATGAACCTCTGTCATTTACAATTGTGTGAGGAGTTGTGGCGTTTGTGAGACTGTAAGGTGCAAAGTGGTTTCGAGCTATGCTCAGGGAAACTTCTAGCATATAACACATTATAATTTCCTCAACCATTAATTATATATACCGTTAAGAGTTTGGTGACCTTTTCAAACATTAACTATGTACACAATCCTCAATAGATTTATCTTAGGAAAAAGAAAAAACTAAAGGCTATTTATTACGTGTGCACCGCGTATCCAAAATGCATGGCTTGTTGGTGAAGTCTTCTACAGTTCTACTCCTTTTACGTGAAAATTGTTTCGAAAAGTTCTCAAGTTATATAAACAAAAGTAAACTTACATTCACATTCTTAAAAATTCAAAATTTAATAAAATAATTATTGAAAGAACACTAATTACAAAATAATCCTTAAAAAATATATATCAATAATAAAATAATCACTAAAAAATTTAAGATTTAATAAACAATTGATTATTTTGTTATAGATATCAGTTCTTTCAAAAATTATTTTGTAGTTAGTGTTCTTTCAATGACAATTTTATTAATCTAAAATCTTTTAAGGATACAAATGTATGTTTACTCTATATACAATTCTTGTTTTGAGTCAAATTCCCAAAAAAATAATCAAACTATTTAGCATTTTAATAGCAGAGCTATCCAGAGAAATTGGGTGTACATTACATAGAAAGATCGTGCCCATTTCCATAAGCATTAAATGTTTTGACAGTTTTATGACAAATTAATTCCACACGTAAGANCCCCCCCCCCCCCTTAATCTCTAACCATCTCACTCTCCCCCATAGTCCTCAGATTTTGCACCATTTCCTAATCTCTAACCCTGCTAGATTTGCAGCCATCCATAAGGTGTTTGGTGCTAGTAATGTTTCCACACTGCTCCTGCATATACCAGCTCATGATCGTTGTGAGGTTGTTGTTACAATTGCCTACGAAGCCCAGGCAAGGATTAAAGACCCTGTTTATGGTTGTCTCCCACATTTTTGCCTTTTAACAACAGGTACATATACATACATTATAGCTCATCAAAGTTCTAAACTTTTCTTCATTTTCTCAAAGTGGGTTCTTTTGCCCATGTTTTTCTAGCTGTAGCTTGTAAGCACGTGTGCATTTAACCCCGCCGTATCCAAGATGCATGGCTTGTTGGAGAAGGCTTTTACTCTTTCTAATTACGTGAAACTTGTTCTGAAAAGGTTGACAAAAATAATACTTGTTTCGGGTCAAATTCACAACAAAATTCAAAAAGAATATGAAATTTGGAAGTCTATTTCTCTTTTCTCATGGAAGTTTCTGGACTATTTTCATGGATACCATATTGTATAATATTAATTTAATCTGTATAAGGAAAATAAAAGGTCGGCTGCATGCCGTGTCATTGTAAGCGTTCCATAAACACGTAAACACATATTTTGTAAATTTCATGCGAAATTGGAAGGATGCAAGTTTAAAACATCGACTGGTTCTCTTTAAATTGGCAATAAATTAGAAGCCATACTTAAAATAATAATAAAGAGGCTTCTAAAAGTAGCAAAACCCAGACGGTGACAATGGTGGTTTACATGTTAATGAAGCTGGTAATTTCACTGTTATGTTCTACGAAAATGTGAGCTTAATTAGAATCAAAATCACAACTATATTTGACACAAGTCAAACAATCACCACATTAAGTCAGGTGTTTGATCATTTCAATAAATAGTGAATTTTACTCCCTCTATATCTCACTTTTCATGGAAATTTTCCAGGGAGACACGCACCTCTTGTAGCATAAGTTACCTGGAATTACATGGTACATTCCTTGTATGAAATAAGGCATGTATGGGTCTATAAATAGCTCTCTATATATGTTTTCAAGACACATTTTATCATAACAAGAGTTTCTAACAAATCGTGAATTAATACCATTTTATTTTGTGTTGCTCTAACTCTAATAGAATGAGTTCCCAGAAACAAATTGGATCCAGTCTTGGCTATGGTAATGCATCCTCAAGGGGTAATAGCTCACAGTCTCAGAAATCTGGGGGTCGAAGCACTGGATCCAGTCTTGGCTATGGTAATTCATCCACTCGGGGAAGCAACTCACAACCTTCAAATTCTGGGGGTCGGAAAACTACTGGATCCTCTCTTGGCTATGGTGGAAAATAATGGCAACAACTGAATGGACTAGTAGGAAATGGTTCATATCAGGTAATAGGAACAAACCTTTTCAAACCACTCTCTTACCTTTTTTTTATTTTTTTGGTATACAAGATGAAAATTTAAACTCAAAAAGGCCCTTACACATGGTAGCTTAAGCAAATTTATTTTTAGTAGAGATGAGGACAATTTCTTTGGTTATATAAGTTCTGATTGGTTGATATCTCCTCTCCTTTGTATTGTACTCATATATGTCATTTTTTATTTCCTTGCAGGTTCATGTTGGTAGGACACTGATCGCTGAGGATTTGTTTGTTGGTTAATCTCTCATTCGTTTTGTACAAAAAGAAAATGTGTCATTCTTTTCTATTTAGTTTTCTTGTCTGTTTGATTAAAAAAGAAAAAGGAGATTACAATTAGAAGCAGCAATTTGTGGTCTCCATATATTTAATTTGTTTGTAATAGCTTGTGACACTTATTGTCACTTTGTTGTCCTTTGTAACTATGTGAAATATTTAGTAATGAATAAAAAATATTCTGTCCTATGATTTTATTCTTTGTTTTCATTTACTTATAAATCTGTCTGCTTAGAACTTTTTATGTATTGCTCGTTTATTATCGAAAGAATCTCAACATTATAATGCTAGGAAAATAGTTTGTTAATAAAGAAGGCTAAAGCTGAAAAACAAAGGGAAGGTGGTGGCGGTGGGAAAAATTAAGGTGAATGCTAAGCTGGAGAAAGGAAGAGGAAGGGAGAGCAGTGGAGAAACAAGGGAAGCTAGAGGCAGGGGTGGAACCTTTCCTAATGCCACGAATCAAGCAACACTAACGTGGTTCAAGTTCAATAGCCACCCCAATTAACATAGTAAAAAAAATGGAAATTAAATATAATTTGAACACAAAATATTCATGATCCAAGGGAAAAATCACAGCTCTTCGAGTTTTGTATGCACAATAGAGTGGAAGAACAAAAGGTTTTTTGAGTGAAAGCTAGCAGGTATATGTTTGGCTAACGTTAGAGATCGATGAAATAAAGGTGGACGAGACTCTTCTTTTCCCATCTAAAGGAAAATTTTATATTGAAATTTATGGGTAAATCATACAATTAATTATCTATTTGTGTCTAAATAATGTAATATTCTAGGACTACTTAAGAATTGTCACTACCATTTCCATAAACAGTAGGGGGAGCCCTCGCTCCCTAAACTTTTAAAAATTGGACACCAGCATATAAATTTTTTTTGGCCTCCCTTAAACTTTTAAAAATTCTGTATTTAACATGTACAACTTAAAAATATTTTCTTTTAGCCCTTATAATTTTTAGATTTTTAATATTTGACCTTCCAAAAAAATTATCATTTCTACTAATGACTCGCCTCTCAATTGGTGATTGGACAAAAAATGCCCCATTTAGCACTAATTTGTACTATCATGTCCTTTCACATGTCAATTAGCTCGATTTCTATATTATGTATGTATTGTATGGTAATTTGAATTTTTTTTTTTTGTCTTACAATCTTTATCAATAAATTCCTGGTAACGCCCTGCCCATAAAATCATTTTCATGAGAAGAGTGGAAATGTTGGATTCTCATAAAAATAAGTGTATTTTCATACGGGTAAATATATTATAGATTTTTGAGTTTTGAGTGTTTGACTATATAACAAAACTTCCTAATTGATTTCAGATGACCTTAGCGAATATATATATAATCTAGTTTCACTAACAAATTCTATGAACCTCATGTGTCATTTAGAATTGTCTGAGGAATAGTGGCGTGTGTGCAACTGCAAAGTGGATACGTTTCAAGGTATATACTGGGAAACTGCTAGCATACAACATATCAATTTCCTTAGCCATTTAGACTGTTGACAGTTTTCTCAGTCATTCAAACATTAGATGTAAAACCTAAACAGATTTCACTTAATTAGCCAAAACAAAAAAAAAAGGCTATTTAATTGTAAGTACGTGTGTACCGCGTATCCCATATGCATGGCTTATCAGAGAAGTCTTTACTCTATTGACTTGAAAATTATAGGGCATACTTAACAATTATTATCCTTCTTTTGGGTCAAATTCCCCAAAATATATATTAAACAATATAAAATTTAGAATAGTCCTTTTCTCTTCTCTTTTGAAAGTTGCTGTGCAATTTTCACGAATATAATCACATAATATTTCGAATGAAGGAAAGAAAAAAGTCAGCTGCATCGTATTTGACTGCCTACGTTTTTTGTTTTTCTTTTCTTTTTATCAATTCTAGAAGCATTAAACCCTAGACGATCTTGTACACGTAAGATATAGAGACTTGTAACATTGGCAAAACCCAGCTGGTCGGTGGCATTGGAAATGATGGTTTACATGTTGATGCAACAGGTAATTTCGCTGTTATGTTCAAGGAAAATTAATGTAACCTTGGAACCAAATTACAATTTAGTTTCCTAGGAAAGTCAAATATTCATCAAATTAAGGCATTAATATATACCATTTTAAAAACTGAATTTCGTGTTTACTGGGACTTAATTCTCTTTTTTAAATCTATTTTCCTCTCAGTTTTCTTGGAAATTTTCTAGAGTAACACACACCTCTACATGTTACACAAGTTATCTTGAATTACTCGGTACATTCCATTAGGTGATGAAGCCTGCATCTTTGGCAAGATTCATTATAAATTGCCATGTTGATCGATATGTTTCCAACCCAGATCAAGATTATTTCAGAGTTTCTAAAAAAATTTCAGTCCCATTAATTTGTGTTGTTCTATCAGAATGAGTTCCCAACAACATACTGGATCCTATCTTGGCTATGGTAGTGCACCAACTCAGGGCAGCAACCAGCAAGCTCCAAGATCTGGGGGTCGTAGAAACACAGGATCGCATCTTGGCTATGGTAATGCACCCTCCCAGGGGAATAACTCACAATCTTCAAGCTCTACGGGTCACCAAACTGGTTCATATCTTGGGTATGGAAGAACTTAATGGCAACATGAAGGTAATAGGAACAAAACCTTTCAGATATCTTTTTTTTTTTTTGGAGGTTTGCATTTAAAACCGCTAGCCAAACCTTTCACTATCAGCCTACTCCTAGGCTTTGTTTGGAGGTTTTGAGATTGTGCGTGGGAGGGAGATGAAATGAGGGGTTTAGTCCAAACCTTTGTTTGAGAGTTTCCTTAATAAGTGGAAGGGAAAGGGAAAACTTAAGATTAACCCACCAAACCCCTTCAAAGCTCATTTTTCTAGTTCCCAGCATTGGAGAGTCTTGAAATGAATGCTCTCTCCTTCTCCTTTCGCTTAATCATCCTAATAAGGGAGAGAGAATTTTCCTTTAATGCCCTCCTTTCCATCCCATCTCTTCCTTTTTGTGTTCTTGTCCTTTCCTTTCCTCTCCCCTCTGACTCCCAAAACGTAGCCTCGAAGGGGGAGAAGGAGAGAAAATGAGGAGTTTAGTCTAAACATTTCCTTTGTTTAGGAATTTCCTTAAAAATTGAAAGAAAATGAGAGCTTGGAAGTTGGAATTAACCACCCCACCCCCACCACCCAAAAAAAAAAAAAAAAAAAACTTCAAATGCCTCCAAAGTTCATTCTTCTAGTTTCTCCAAATTGAGGGATTTTAAAAGAAATGCTTTTCAACTTTCTCCTTTCCCCTAGTCATCTGAACAAGTAGGAGGAAAATTTCTCTTAATCCCCTCCCTTTCTATCTCTTCTATAACATGTTGTGTCATTCCCTTTTACTTCTTCTCCAACTCCCAAACATTGGTATAACCACTTTCTTAGTACAAACAATAATTTGTTTGGTTATATAAGTTCTTGTTGCATATTGTATAATGTCTCCTTTATATTCTGCTCATTATGGTCATTTTGATTTTCGTGCAGGTTCATGTTGGTAGGAGATTATCTATTGCAGCAGACTTTTTTGTTAGTTAATTAAAGTCTCATTCGTTATTTGTGTTTATGTTTCTTGTATGTTTGTTTGCTTCAAATAAAGGAGATTACAATTATAGTTAGTAAGGGCAATCTCTATATATTTATTTATTTGTAAATAATTTGTGAATTGTGAATTGTAATCATTTGTAACCAACCACGTGGAAAGGTTAGTAATAAATTAAGTCTTCTGTTGTGTACTTGTGTCTTCTTTAGTTTTATTTTCACAAAAAAAAAAATGTCCTCATTTTGTCGCCATGGATAGAATCCAGATGCAAATACGAAATATAAAAAATTATTACCTACTACCTTTTCAACATATTCAAAATTTTCTTGTAATGGAAACTATCGCTATCTGAGATTCTGATTTCCCACTAAGTAATGCTACTTTTTGTGACAAATATAAATAATAATAATTTGATATAGAGTATATATATGAATTAAATCTATTTATAAAATATTGTATTATGCATTGATGACTTTTTAATTAATTGGCTTCTTCTTTCTCCATGTTGTCTTATATTTATTTATTTAATATTTATTTTGTGGCCATCGTCCTCCGTGATCTTTGAACACTTGTTTTATTATTATTTTCCTTCCTTGTTTATTACTTTGTTACTTCTTGTTTCCTTTTTTATTTTATTTTTTTAAGAAAGGATATTAATCTTATTTATAATAAAATAGAAATATGAATTTATTGATAACCAGATTTTATGGGCCTATTAACCCGAACTCCTAGGAATACATAACTGAACAAAGGCACTAAAAAAATACAGATTCTTGCACTCTATTTTTGGGCCTTCTTTTTTCCTAATGTTGTTAGGGGCCCCTTTCCTATTTCACATTGTTAGCCCAATTTCAGAGCTCAAAGACAACTAAGTTAAGCTAATTGACTGCAAAAATGCAATTTTAAGAAAAAAAAAATTATGTCAAAGAGGTATTATGAAAATTATTTATTATTTTGGAGTAATTTTAAATAAAATTGAATCACATTTGAAAACAGCATATTTTATTGAGTCTCATTACGTTAAAATAGCGAAATTCATGCACAATCATTTTGTACAAGGTTACGAGGAGGTCTGAAACAACAGAATCTTTAAAATCTCGCCATCATATTGATCAAAGTTTGATCTGAAGGAAGTTATTTGTGATAAGTGATGATAGTTACAATATATTAACGTTAAAATAAAAATAAAAAGGAAAAGGAAAAAGAAAAAGTATCTCACCTCACGATACAGGCGGCTCACAAATAGAGATAAAGTGATATTGTTTATTGACTCGTCTCTTATATTTTTGGTCGTACCAAAAAAGCCTTTAAATTATGAGTTCACGTTTTTGTCCACCACTTCTTCGTCCAATTGCCAGAGCTCTTCATCAATAAATTATGATCATACTTCTCTACTCATTCATTTGAATCTGACTTGGCTCTCATTTTATTAAACCCACCACTCACTGCAGAGTGAGAAAGATATTGCACAAGAGTAGAGTAGTTATATATTTAAACAATTTTGAATCTGAACCTTTTTTATGGGCTGCAGTGCTTCTTCACCTTCACCCTTGAAATGGAATCTTTACCTTTCCATTTCAGCTGCCTAGTAGTTTAAAACCAAACTGCCACTTGCCATCGTCGTTCTTTGGCCTATGAAGTGTTTTGGCATGTGATTTCTCATATAATCTAACAAGGGAAGGGACCCATTAGAATTGAAGTATCTGAGTGGGGGTGTTAGGTCAATGGTGTCCGTATCAGAAAAACAGGCAAATTGTAAAAATTTATTCTAATCTTTGCTTTCAACTGCAAACGATGAAGGCTTGGCGCTCGCTCAGGAAATTGCAGGTTCCTCCTAAAGTGAAACTTTTCCTATAGAGATTAATGCACAACGGTATTGCATTAAAACACATTCTTGCTAAATGTAGCGCTGCTAATCAATTTGGATACAACTTGGCTTGTGGAGCTCAAGAAGAAACTCCCCTTCATTGTTACACTCTACTCTAATAATGTTACATTGTGATGCTTTGCTGCAATCAGTTCATGTTTATCAAGCTAGCTAGGTCCCTGCTTCTGCCACATTCTCAAGCTTGGCTAGTTTCCTGTTGTGGTCCATATGGAAATAAAGGAATAACAAAATGTTTAAAATGCCACTTAATAATAATGGGGTTGTAATGAAGTGGTGGGATGAATTCACTTTATGTTTATTCCTTCAAATGTTCAAAGTTTTGTTTTCCCTCTTCCCTTACCTTCTCGTTAATTAGAGAAGTGTATTTTGCCATCTAATTTTTTTAATACCTGTTCATTAGTGGAATGATAAATATCTCTTACTTGTTGAGGAAGAAAAGATTGATCTTTCAAATATTCCTCCGTGCCTTTTTGATATTTTATTTTCTTATGAATTTTAAATGCTATTTCTTGTTCTCATACTCTATACCAGTCCCAGGTCTTAGGCCTTCTTGATCTCTAATTATTTCTCCTACTTCCCACTCCTTTGTCCGTTTCTCAGGTCCTTGATCCGTCCCTTTGCTGAATATTCCTTTGCTCACTTTTATATTTCTTTAAAATTTTAGATGTTGAGTCAAATGGTTGGAAAATAATATATAAATTGTTATATTTGGTATGGTAGGTTCATTTGGATTTCCTACGCTCTTTTAGAATATTTAGTAATTTTTGGTGATGATATTAAAATGTATATGATAATAAAGTAATTGTGATAGTATAAGTTTTTGGTGCTATAGTGATATTTTCTATTGAAATATATATTAATTATTAGTCATCTCCAAAATATTAATAAATATATAAAGGTAATAAAAGGCTTAGTAGAAATGGTAGAAGATGAGGAAATGACAATTCTGATAATAGCCAAGGTTAGTGGAGAAAAGAATCAAATGGAGGTGAATATAAAACCAGAATAGTGCGGCTAAAACTAAAAGGCTTAGGCATGGGGGCGGGCAATGGTCCGTATTAGTTTCTGAATTCTTAAACCATTATGCACCCTTCTTGTTTTATTAACATTGACTTATTGACTATAAGAGTAAGTCTTTTTCTGACTTATATTCCACCTAGGGTCTCCTTGCCTTCCATTCCTCATACTCAAACAACTCTTGTGTTTTCAGTTGTCTGTGGCGGCAATCTCAAAGCAAACCTAAAGAAGAAGAAAAAGAACACGTATTTTCATATTGCTGAGAGGTAAATCTTCTTGCTCTACATGTGTTCTTTCAAATTTCTTCAACCTCTCTCAATATTGTTCTATATCTGTTTTCTAGTCTTATATATTTTTCATATGCGTGTGTTTAATTGTCTCCCTCACTTTTACCAAATCTCTTTATTATTTTTCCCCCTTCTCTCTTCCCTTTTCGTCCACTTAAACCTATTTTCCTATCTTCCATCCATTCCCTCCACCTGCACTTAATTGAGCTCAATTTACCTCTTGTTCATTAAATACGATCTATTGCTTAAACATTTTGTTTTAGTATAAAATGAGATTTTTGTTGTTACCTTTAGTGCCAATACAACTTTCTGATTCTGAGTACTCTGGTTTGCAATCTTTGACACAGCCTGACAAGCAGGTAGAGAAGGAAAAAGTTGGTGCAGTTTAATCTTCAAAGTTCAGGTACGGAGCAACTGCTTATGATAATTTCAGTTATACGTTAGGAATCATAGTTGTACGGAAAAAATAACCCAAAGAAGAAAAGAATGAGGAAAACTTGGAAAGAGGGCTTCTTCCACGAAAGGAGGGACAGCCGCCTTCTTTGCTTGGGTCTATGACAAGTTGACAACCAAGTCTTTACAAAAAAAATATTAATAACGACCATTTGACCTTGAGTACAATATTAGTAATTAATTATCTTTTTTATGTCATTAATAAATTAATTATCTTAGGCACTACTTTCTGTTTTTTTTTTTTTTTTTTTTTGGATAAATCTTAGGCACTACTTTGTTTTCATAGATGAACAAAAATAGGGACCCGAATAATAGCTTTGAAATGTAAATATCACATCTTTGATAAACAAAAATAATAAAATATGAGCCGTCTCTATTTCCATTTTTTTCTTTTTGGTGGAATCTAAAACTTTGGATAATGATATACGCCATACACAATAAAAGACACACGCATTTATAGATCATCATAGGTAGACCCATGTTCCTAGTGGAGACATGGCCTTGAAATGTTTTGATTAATGTTATATAGTTATAGGATAGATAATCATATTAAATTTAAAATATAATTTGCAAGGGAATTTATTATTCCAAAAAAATAATACCATTTTATGTAAACCGCTTTAAAATAACAAGACTGTTGTTTAACTATTTAGATATCTAGTCCCAAAATTAATTGTTAAGTATTTGATAATACATTGTAAAGGTACTATATTAAAATGGCATTGTAAGTGGGTAGCGGTAAAATTATGTAGGTCCAATCAAAATTGAATTGTATATATAGAGTACGAAGTAATATTATGCAAGAAGTATTACTCATAATTATAAGATGACCAAGTCATTACCAAGGACAAAGCAAGCATGTTTTAACAGTTAACGTCAAAATATAATCTTAATCAAGGGCAAAACGAGAGAACTCTATAAATGGATGGCCCAACTAAAATCATGATAACATTACGTATTTTTTATGCAATTTATAAATAATTTCTTTTAAAATGAATTCAATTTATTTTTATTTAGGGATGTTGTTAACACACCGTAAAAAAATTTCTTAAAAGGGAAGGGTGGGGGGATTGGTTTAAACTAGCACCTTCTTATTAACCTAGTTATTGAATGTTTTACTAAACATAACAACTAATCAATTGTCATTTCGTAACAAATAAGATTGAATTTATGGATCACTTTGATAAAACTTCTTGTTTTAATTATTGCAAGAACAACAATAATATTGACTTGATATCTATTTATTTTATAGAAATATGACTACAGAAGTTGCGGATCCAACAAGTTCTCGCGAAGCACAGAACCAGAGGATTGGTTCAGGCAACTATAACACGCCTTCCTCTGATCTACTACAAGATACAAGTACTCTCTCCGTAGAAAAAATATATAAACTTATATACTGCTTATTTTGGAAAAAATACTGACTAGAATGACAGTGTATTTAGGTTTGTATATACATTTTAATGAAACACTACCTCAAGTAAAATATTTCTTTAGTAGCTGGCTACTATAAACTTACCATGCATGGAATAATATTAATTCATATACTAATTTAAAAAGAAATTATTTCATACTTCTAAATTTCATATATTCTTATGGTATAGAGTCACATAGTTGTTTTTAACTTAAAATATCAGTAATTTTTATTTATGATAATTACAATCAACATCAAATTCATAAGAACTGATTATTGTGTAAAATTTCAGGGGAGAGTAGAGAAAAATACCTCAACCTATGTGTGCCCCTTTACAGAATTGCATTGAAAGGAGATTGGCCAGCAGCTAAGGACATCTTAGATCAGGATGAGAAGCTGCTAATCACCGCCATTGCAAAGGGGTTGCCAACAGTACTCCATGTTGCAGCAGGAGCAAACCATGTTCACTTTGTGGAGGAGCTTGTAAAATTAATGCATAGGAATGACTTGGAGTTGCAAGACTACAAAGGAGACACCGCCTTTTGCTTCGCTGCTGCATCTGGCAACTTAAAAATTGTTGACATAATGCTGCAACGAAATCGAGACTTGCCAAAAATCAGAGGTGGAAATGGAATGACTCCTCTTCACTTTGCGGCTTTGCAAGGAAGAAGCGAAATGGCAAGGCATCTTTACACACTGACTATTAACATATTTGAAGCAGAGGATTGGAACATCCTATTTTTCACTTGTATCAAGACTGGTATCACTGCTAAGTATATTACCATGTAAAATATGCAATAGATGAAAACAATTCTACGGCCAACAACAAACAGTTTAAGCTTTTTGAATAGTTAATTCCGTGACAAAGTACATCGATAGAAATGTGCATAAAAAGATAGGCAATGATATACTATTAATAAATAGATAAATAATTGATGACATATATTTAGTGAACCACAATGAGACTGTGATAAGAAGTTGCAATCCTGGCTAATTTAATTTTTTTTGCAGATTTAGCCTTGCAAATGTTAGAAAACAGACCAATGCTAGCATTTGATCGGGATGATGAGAACCATGAGACAGCTTTGCATGTTTTGGCCCGGAAACCTTTAGATTTTCAACTTGTGAATAGTCTCTGGCAAAAGATTCTCAGCATGGAAGACTCAGAATTAGAGATAAGGAAACTCATAAGTAAACCATCACAATTGCTGTTTGATGCTGCAAAAGCTGGAAATGTTGAGTTTCTAGCTGTGCTCATGAAGTCATGCCCTGAATTGATATGGGAATTGGACAATAGAAATCGAACTATAATTCACATTGCTGTTTTGCATCGCCAAGCTAGCATCTTCAATCTCATACATGAAATAGGCTCAAACAAGGATATAATAGTGACGTATCGGGACACTGATGGTAGAAACAATTTATTGCATTTGGCTGTAAAATTAGCACCACCAGATCAACTTGAATTGGTTTCTGGAGCAGCTTTCCAAATGACGCTTGAGTTATTATGGTTTGAGGTATCTCCCCCTTAACTCAAGCTTTTTATTTTTGTATTTTTGTTCTTTCATTTTCAAACTAACAATGTTAGTTTCTGAATGATTGTTTCTTTAATTGCATGGATGATAAATTAATTGTAGAAAGTATTAAGTCATTCTTAATTCTTATTATTATATGCTTCATCTCACAATGCTGAAGTTTTTATACATACATGATGTCACATGGATACATCCCTTTGATCTTGTAGGAAGTGAAGAAGATAATGCTACCATCATACAGAGATATGAAAAATTCTGGAGGCATAACTCCTCATGAATTATTTACTAGTGAGCATGCAGAATTACGGAAAAAAGCAGAGTCTTGGATGAAGGGAACAGCTAAGTCTTGTATGATTGTTTCAACGCTCATTGCTACTGGAGTTTTTGCTGCTGCATTCAGCATACCAGGTGGTAGCAATGATGAAACAGGGTCTCCTAACTATCTGAAGAAATCAGCATTCCTAATATTTGGAATATCAGATGCAATTGCACTGATCTCATCTTCAACCTCAATACTAATTTTCCTGTCTATCCTTATATCTCGTTATGCACAGTATGACTTTTACAAGTCACTGCCCCTGAAGTTGATATTTGGATTGATAACACTATTCATCTCCATAACAAGCATGATGATAGCATTCAGCAGTGCCTTTTTCATAACATATTACCATGGTTTAAAGTGGGTTCCTAGCTCCATTGCAGTACTTGCATCCCTCCCTATACTTCTGTTTGTCTTTCTCCAATTTCCACTTTGGTCTGATATCATCTACTCTACCTACTATTTTAGGTCTCTATTTCGACCAAGTAAACATATGCTTTCCTAGAAGAGTAGAGGCCATGTAAATGGTGGGTCTATGCTCAGCTTACTTGAAGTTGTATCATATTATGTGATTGTTCATTTTGTAATGAATTTGTTAATCTACCCCCTTTTTTGCTAATGACATTTGGATTCTACTGACATCAATCAATTAAGATAACAGAAATAAGTCACAAGCAGTCATGAAATTAAGAAAAAAGAAGTAATGGTCAAAAAAGATATTTGAGAGCATAGCAGAATCAATGCCTACTGAATCTCTATTTGACTTGCATGATAAGAAAGCTATATGACACTGACAATACAAACAATTCGGTTGATACCGCTATCCACCAAGCATACAAAGTCCCATAGAAAGTTGGCATAGTCTTCCGGCTTGTAACGAAGGTCACCCCCATGTGAATTTTCTTAACCAAGAGGCCTGACTCAATGGGCCAAACTGAACAATAGCTCCCTTAAGACCATAGATTATCTTTAGATTGGTGAGAGCAAATTCAAACTAACCAAAACTGTTAGGCCCACATCTGATATCCTTAAGAAAGACTACAAGTAGGAGCGGAAGGTTGCTCCTATAATACTACTTTGATACCAAAGCATAACACCATTACTATCAACTCGTCGTAAATGCAGCAAATGATCAAAAGGAAACTTTCACGGAGTTATAGTGATTAAATATATTATTATTACCATAAGACAGAAAATAGGGCAGGTTTGTGTTGCATTGAAATGTATGTGAGGAGGAAATAATATGAACAAATTAGAAAATTTAAAAATCTTATCCATATTCAACCAGATAAAAATAAAAACAAATGGATAATGAGAAACTCAAAAAGATAGGTAGTTTACCTGTTCGATTCTGGCATCCCCAGAGTGCTCTGGTGTGGGATTGTCTAAGTTCCAGGCCAGTGGGTATCATCAGAACCATCAAAGTAGCCATGGGAATTTTCAAACTGGTTCTCCATTTTCTTTCTCTCTCTCTGAAGCTTCATAGCTTAGATCTCCTCTCCAGCACTATAAGCATCAGAACTATTTATAACTTGAAATATGCAAGCTGCCCTTCCTCTTAATGATATATCCAACCCAAACTATTTCTGACATCAAATTATTCAGCTTAACCACAATTAGCAAGAGCAAAATAAAATAATTGAATTCAATTTCTTTCAAACATTTATTCAAACAGATAGCATGCAATATGTAACACCACAACAAATTCACATCCAAAGGTCTCCCATTTCAATCTATCATAATTTAGAAAATCATGCCCAATTTTTTTCTTTTCTAAACTAACACAATCAAATACGTAGATATAGATCGATTAAACAAAGCCATTGAACAATTATGGCGAAGGAAGGAAGACAAGACGAGGGACATTAATCGAGTAAAGGATATTAACCTTGTCCAGTCTCCATTTCCAGCAAGTGAAACGATAGAATAAGATAATCCTTTACTACGAATCAGGTGTGTTTGATTTTGTTTTAAAAAATTATGTTTAAAAATTGTTCTACAAAATAAAATTATAAAAAAATCTGTTTAATAAAAACAACTTGTTTGTCCCTCTTTTATTTGGAAACAAAAATAATTTTTTTTTTTTTATTTTCTTATTTTTAGAACAATATTTTAAAAATAAATTTTTAAAATATATAAACAAAAATAATTCTATCAAACAAATTTTTTTATTTTATTTTTTAAAGAAACAAAACAATTTTTAAAAATTAAAATCCACCCTCAGTTTCTCGCAATTGATGAGTTTTAATTTTAACTTCTTACCAAACACACCCCAGCTTAATCCATTTCTTCATCTTCTTCTTGTACAGTTCTACTTGAACTCACCAATGGAGCTTACCAAATAAAAAAGAAAAAACTTCTTCTAGCATCTTCTTTTACAGTTCAAATGCACACGGACCGCGACTTTGAGTGGGTAATTTTTGAATGGCAGAGGATACTATCAAGGGTTTAGATAGTTGACCATTTTATTCCTTTATTATTTTTACAAATGATATTTATTTGTCAAAAGAATCAAGGAATAAAATCCTCAACTATCTAAACCCTTGACAATGTCGCCATTCAAACATTACCCACTCAAAAGCCGCGGTCCGTTGCATTTGACCCCTTAGCCCAAGACGTGCATGGCTTGTAGGAAACGTGTTGTACTTATTTAACGTCAAATTTGCTGGGAAATTTTCACGAATATAATATAATCCTTTATAAAATTTTGACTGCACTTATTTTCTCGTTCTTCAAGAAATTTAATCTTGGAAGATTTTTCACAAATACAGTCAAAGACTCACAGTCATACTATACAAATTTGGAATAAGAAAAAAAAAAAAATAAATTGCCTGCACGGCCCTATATATAATAAACAACAAATAAAACAGGGGATAAATCAAGCTTGATGAGATTTTATAACAATTTATTAAAGAAGACCTATTTCCATTAAATAGAAACGAAAATTCATGCTCACATGCTCTGTTTCTAAACCAACAGAACAGAGTACTCCACACGTAAACACGAACTTGGTCAGTTTCATGAGAAATTGTTAGCATATATCATGGAAGGATACGACACATTTCCATAAGCATTCTAACCTTGACAGTTTCCTCCGGTATTCAAACGTCAACTGCTCTCCATTTTGAAATGAATTAATAGCCACGCTTACTTGTAAATATGGCAAACCCTAGACGGTGGCAATTGATGCTAGTAATGTCACTGTTATGTTCTAAGAAAATGAGACCTTTGAATCAAATCACGAACATAGTGAACCGTTCATCAAGTTAAGGCATTGATCTCGTAGGCAATGACAAATTCATACTCCATCATTCATCATTTTCAAAAACTGAACTTTACTTATATTTTCCTCTTATCATTTTTTTTTCTCTCACTTTCCTTGGAAATTTTCATAGGAGACACGTACTTGTACATTTAGTATACGTTATTTGAATTACATGGTAATGTTCCTCCTTCATAATGTTATAAATAGCAGCACTTTTCCCCCCTAAGGTACATCAAACAACATTTTCTCATAAAATTGTGAATCCAATTTGTGTTTATATATCATAATGAGTGACCACGCTATTGGCTACGGTAGTCCTCCCCCTAACTCGGAACCTCCAAACACCGGGGGTGGGCAAACTAATGGACCCCCTATTGGCTATGGTAGTCCACCACCTGTGGGCAGCTACTCACCACCTCCAAACTCTGGGGGTGGGCAAGTTAACTATCCTATTGGCTACAGTGATGGCAATTGAAGTGGAAAAGTAAGATATGCTTATCAAGTAATAGATGAGGATGGTTTCTTTGGTTGTATAGCTCCTTGTTTGTTTATGTCTCCTCTGTGTACCACTCATCTGTCATTTTGATTTCCATGCAGGTTCATCTTGGTAGAAGATTTGTTACAGCAGATTCATTTGTTGATTGAAGTATCTTATTCTTTGTTTTATGCCTCAATGTTTGTTTGTATTTAGATTTCTTATGTGTTTGCTTCAGTTACAGTTAGAGCTAGCAAATACTAAGGTCTATATATTTAATTTATTTGTAGGTAGCTTATGAATACTTTATGTATTTCACCTGGTTTTTCTTTGTAACTTTGTGAAAAGTTTAGTAATAAATTAAATATCTTCTGTCTAATCAATTTTTTTTTTCTTTGTTCTGTTTTTGACATAGATTTGTCTTCTTGTTATATATACTATATACTTACGAATATCGACATACAAATAAAAAAAAAATTAAAAAAAAAGAACGTAACGTAGTTTGAGCAGCTGCACATGAACGTATTCTAGTCTTTCTTGTGATTGCATTTGCCACTAGAGTTCCCCTTTTGAGTTAATAATTCAAATCTCCTAGACTTAATGATTGATCTAAAAATCTCCTCAGGAAATGCAGGAATTTCCCACTCTATTAAAAACGTTTTTCTTAGAGCACGATGGCAGAAAGAAATACGAGGCAAACAAAATTCTCAAAATCTCATGCCCTACAATTTTTGTCTTAAATGGTTCAATAGTTTCAATCAAAGAGACAATACTTTTAATATCTTAATATCTACACAAATTTATATGGTCTACATCATGAAAGTGAAATTAATTCTCATTTTGTTATCCTATTGGGTTCAAATCTTTTTTTTGTTTTATTCATAAGTAGACAGAGCATATTCTAGCTGGTAATATGGGAGAATAGAGATTTAAACCAAGGACTTCAACTTTTTAAAAAAGATCTCTTGATCAATTGTTTATGTCAGTTTTTTTTATTATTTAAAAGGAAAGGGAAGAGCATTTATTTACTATAAGGAACCTGTTGATTAATCAGCTCATACGATTATTAATGATTAACCACTCGAGTAGTTAATAGGTCCTTTATCTATAGTATACACTAGACCGCTGCTATGGCTAAATCCAAAAGAATTAGACAAGGCGGCTGCCAATGGACGTGTGAAGATATTGTTTGCTCCTTTTCACTATCTAAATTCTTAAACCATAATGCAAAGCTTTAGTGCCTCAAGCTATGAAGGAATCTTAATCTTTGCGGTGAATCACTTGACATAAAGTGTCTAGACGAAAAAAACAGTAGTAGACCAGGGACGACACGTACTTGAAGATGACAACTCAGTTTCTTTGAAGCATTTTATCTGAGCATGGGGCTGGGGGTTTGTCACTGGACTCGGGTTTCTTAGGTTTGAATGGATACTGCTCAAACGTTCATGGAGATATGCCTACTTCAGATTCTTCAATAATTTAACAGACAATATCTATATGTGAAAGTAGCAATGAATGTTGCTAGATACCACAGAAGGCTCAAGGCTAGTAGGCAATAACTTTCTATTCCAGATTCTTCAGGCTATGTGTTCGGTGTACTCAAAACTTTCTATTTGATCATTAGTTTCTCGTCCATGGGATCCATAACATTTGACATGTTCTTAGTTCTGAGCATCTTTAAAAGTGCATGCAGTCAGTAAGGCTTCAAGAGATCATATATACATTCTGCTACGCTAACAATCTCCCTAGAAGCATAAAAAATAAATCAATAAATAAAAAAGAACTCTCTCTCGGTCTTCCATATAATCCTTGGAACAATCAATTTCTCTTGTTTAATTTCTTATGTAGAATTGATCTCCTTGGAGCTTGCATGCGTGACCACACCAATGAGATTTGAGTATAAATATTCAACATTCTTGCAAAAAAAGGACTGGCTTTAACTTAATTGCCATGTGTAATAAACATTTCTTAAGAATAAGGTGGATACTTAGCAATCCTCACTAGTAATATGTTGACAGAATCCAGAATAACATATTAAAATAACATACAAGATCACAGTTGAGAAGGTGTTGTACATTTCTCTAAAAACAAAAGTCAATGCAGCCAAGAAGTAACTCTAGCTTAGGTTACTATATTTAAAAGGTAAAATTCAAAGGGATCATCATGTTTTTCCCTTTTTTTGGTAAATCTGGAATTCATAAATAGGTAGATAAGTTCATAAGTACGTTTACAGAGCATTAAGTCAGAGTACACTTAGAAAACTCTTCCAAATATCTAGAGCTAACCAGCCTTGGTAGCATTCTACCCATGGCAGCAAAATACCCAATAGATCTAACAAAAGGTGGGAGAAAATCAAAACTTTCAAAAGGTACAGTTAAATCCTGAGCCGCCTTTGCCATAGTATCAGCACTCCCATTGGCTTCTCTAAACACATGGTGCATTTCAAACTGGGGAGTCTCTTGCAATAAGGCCCTGTAAGGTTCAACCAGAGGGTTAAAAAGATGGTTAAAACCTCCTACTTGGTTCAGAATATTTACAACAAACATTGAGTCTACTTCAATGGAAAGCTTAGTAATTCTTAGTTACCCTCATTATCCAAGCTTATATAGCAACAAGACTACTGACGTGAACGCCAACTTGTGCTGAATATAGATACATCGTCTTCAAGTTCCTTACACTGCCTGTCCTCACGTCTAAAGCCAAGTATCTTGAATTTAATTCCTGATCAGACAAAAAAATCAATATCTGCCGGTCATATAGAAAAGTAGCTAAATGGATAAATTCTTCATGCAACATGCTTCTTCTACGTGCTACTATGTGGTTCATTTTGGTCCAGATATTTTTGTGTAAGTCTTTAAGCATCCATATGTTGATCTCTCTAGCCTTGTAAGTCCAAGAAATAAAACACAAATGATCACCGTTCCTCGCGAATCGCCAACCGCCATCAGATTCCAGAATATCCTTGATATCCTCTGGTAACATCAAAGAATGACAAGTTTCATCATTAACGTCAAGTGCAACAGTCTGGCCATCACATTCTTCGCTCCAATAAGTAACCGCACCAACAGAGATTGAGATGGAAGGGCAAAATTCTTCTTTTATCTTTATGGAATCAGGACAATAAACTTTCCTGCATGGCAGACCACTTTCCACAGTGTATATATACCAGTGAATTCTTCCTTCTTCTCTATCTCTTGCAAAAAATATTACCTTATCTTTCCCATTAGTGCGTACAATCTTAGCACTTCTGCTATAGTAGACAATTTTCTCTTCGGAACCAAAAGCAAGTTTCACAACTTGCTTTTTGGCCGGGTTTACGGCATAGAAGGTTCTAGATGAATTCGATTTTCTGATCAATAGAATACCATCATTGCTGTCGTATATAGGTCCTGGTAAAGAAACCCAGAATGACTTTTTGCCCTTTATGCCTTTCAAGTCAATGAACTGAGCAACAAGATCTCTATTTCCTTGGATATACAAACAAAGGTTGCAATGATGCAGGTGCATGTTTATGAATTTTGGGTCTCTCATAATGGTAGACCAACCCTTGCAAACATATTTAAGTGTCTCCTGCCAAGAATTTGCTGGAACCCTGCTAAGAATGTCCTTGACTATCAGTTCTGGAGGAAGTTCATTTTTTATCAGTTTGATCTTGCTTTTGCTCCTTGTCTTGTAATAAGGAGTCTCCGGCTTCGGATTCTCAGTGGTCCACAGTGTAATGCTATCCGTGGTAAGTCAGTTAAAGATCCAATGACCTTCACCTGAACCCTATTTCAAACAGGAAAAAGACAAGGAAGAAAATGAAATAAATATATAGTTATAACATGTAAACGAGATAACAGTCTCAAGTCTGGTTAAAGGATGTAAACTGTCAAAGTTAGTCAATATATAAATCAAAAAGCGATTACAGAAGTAATTTGCAGTTGTCCATTCATACTCTAGCATTGTCAATGTCAAAATAAAGAGGTGAAAAATAGAAGAAGATAGTGAAAATGAAGAAAATGGAAATGCTTTAATTTTCATTTGTTGTCCTATATAGGTAGAAGATGTAAAAATTTTGGTGGTAGAGAAGTACTATCACCCTTCTTATTAGATAAAAA
>QAOA01007551.1:165553-175553 GCA_003255065.1 Cercis canadensis | reverse complement strand
TTAAGCAACCATCAGTTGGCGGTATGCGGTACATGGTGACATTCATTAATGACTTCTCAAGGTATGTGTGGGTTTTCTTTATGAAAGAAAAATCTGACACATTCTCAAAGTTTAAAGAGTTCAAAGAGACAACTGAAGGAGAAGTAGGAAAGAAGATCCGTTGCTTGCGTACAGATAACGAGGGAGAATATAGCTCAAGTGAGTTCTCTCAATACCTAAAGGAATGCCGAATACGTCATCAGTACACTTGTGCCAACACGCCACAACAAAATGGTGTAGCGAAGAGAAAGAACCGGCATCTTGCAAAAATTTGTCGGAGTATGCTATATGGAAAGAATGTACCTGGAAGGTTTTGGGCTGAAGCAATGAGGACTGCAGCCTTTGTGATCAACAGACTTCCTCAACCGAAGTTAGGATTTCTTTCACCCTTTGAGAAATTATGGAACATGAAACCTACAGTCAGCTACCTTCGAGTATTTGGCTGTGTATGTTATGTATTTGTTCCTGATCATTTGCGGAGCAAGTTTGACAAGAAAGCTGTTAGATGTATTTTTATGGGATACGACAGCCAGAGAAAAGTGTGGAAATGTTGCGATCCAACGAGTGGAAGATGTTACACTTCACGAAATGTGGTATTCGATGAAGCATCTTCTTGGTGGTCCTCAGATAAGGAAGTGTTGCCAGACTCGAGAGAATTTGGAGACAAGCTGCAACAAAAGATGGGGGAGCATACTGTTCAACTCCAACCAAGTTCAGATGAATCAGGAGATCCAAACAGCGATGATGTCGAACAAAGAGTGACTCAGAATCCTTGGCAAACTGGCGTATATCAACAACCAAATGAAGAAGGTGGGCCTAGTGAAATGGAAAAATCAATTCCACAATCTCAACTCCGAAAGTCAACAAGAACACGAAGGCCAAATCCCAAATATGCCAATGCAGCCATAGTTGAAGAAGCAACTATAATAGAACCTGAGACATTCGAAGAAGCATTGCAAAGTTTTCTGAGTGGATGACAGCTATGAAAGAAGAGATCGAAGCACTTTAGCAAAATCAGACTTGAGATCTGGTGCCAAAGCCAGGAGATGTGAAACTCATATCCTGTAAGTGGGTTTACAAGATAAAGCGTCGTCCATATGGGTCAATTGAAAGGTACAAGGCACGATTGGTAGCTCGGGGTTTCTCTCAACAGTACGGACTAGACTATGATGAAACATTTAGTCCAGTGGTGAAACTTACAACTGTACGAGTCCTACTTGCACTTGCAGCCAACAAAGATTAGAATTTGTGGCAGATGGATGTGAATAATGCTTTTCTTCATGGAAAGTTGGATCGGGAGATCTACATGATCCAACCAATGGGTTTTCAGAGACAAGATCATCCTGAATACATGTGTAAGCTGTGGAAAGCACTTTATGGATTGAAACAAGCACCTAGGGCTTGGTATGGTAAGATTGCTGAATTTCTAACACAAAGTGGTTATTCAGTAACACCTGCAGATTCCAGCTTGTTTGTCAAAGCCAATGGAGGAAAGCTAGCTATCGTGCTAGTGTACGTGGATGATTTAATCATAACCGGTGATGATGAGGCAGAAATTCTTCGGACGAAGGAGAATTTATCAGTCCGTTTCTAGATGAAGGAACTTGGACAGCTCAAGCACTTCCTTGGTCTAGAGGTTGATCGCACACAAGAAGGAATATTTCTTTGTCAGCAGAAATATTCCAAAGATTTGCTGAAGAGGTTTGGAATGCTTGAATGCAAGCCGATTTCGATGCCGATGGAACCAAATGCCAAAATGTGTGCACATGAAGGAAAAGACTTGGAAGATGCGACAATGTATCAAAAATTGGTAGGCAGTCTGATCTACTTAACCTTGACTTGACTTGACTTGACATTTCTTATGCAGTCAACGTGATGAGTCGATACATGCAAAATCCAAAGAAGCCTCATTTGGAAGCAGTTCGACGAATACTGAGATATGTGAAGAGTACAATTGACTATGGTCTTTTGTACAAGAAAAGTGGAGACTGCAAGTTAGTTGGCTACTGCGATGCTGACTATGCAGGAGATCACGACACCAGGAGATCAACAACTGGGTATGTGTTTAAGCTTGGTTCTGGAACAATTTCTTGGTGTAGCAAGAAACAGCCGACAGTATCATTATCAACCACTGAAGCTGAGTATCGAGCAGCGGCAATGGCAGCTCAAGAGAGTACATGGTTGATACAGCTAATGAATAATCTACATCAACCAGTAGATTATGTAGTCCCGTTATACTGTGACAATCAGTCGGCAATTCGTTTGGCGGAGAATCCAGTCTTCCATGCAAGAACTTAGCATGTGGAAGTCCATCATCACTTCATGAGGGAGAAGGTGCTAAATGGAGAAATAGAAATGAAGTCGATCAAAACAGGAGACCAAGTTGCAGACATATTCACGAAAAGCTTAAATTCCTCTAAGTTCTTAGAGCTTCGTGAACAACTTGGCATGACAATACGCTTTGGAGAAGTCAGTGCTGAGGGGGAGTGCTAAAGAAGGTATGCAGCATTGTCTTCTCCCTTCTAGAAAATTTTAGAGATAACTAGAGTAGACTAGAAGATTCTAGAGTAAACTAGCATGAGCTAGAAGGTGCTGGAAAATTCTAGAACATCCTAGAAGGTGTTAGAAAATTCTAGAACATCCTAGAAGGTGCTAGAATGATGAAGAAGCTTCTAGAAGATTCCAGAGCATCCTAGAACCTGGATAAAGGAACCAAACAATCCTAGAAGACTCTGGAGTTGTCTAGAAGGTTCTAGAGACTTTGAGATATGTTGTAGTTTATTCTAGAACTTTGTAGCTTATTCTACATGTGTCTAGGCTAGTAGTTCACACATCCTCCATCACCTATAAATAGGAGTACCTTAGCTTGTTTTGTGTGTAAGAGAAAGTGAGGCATCTCTTTACATGAGAGTGGTGTCTTGAGTTGTGAGCTTTCTTTTGAGTGTTGTATTCCTCTTCAAATTGTGATTGGTCTTTGCAAAATGTTGTAGTGTCTTTTATTATGGGGTATAATACAAGTAATTTGTTTACTTGTTTGGGTCCAATATTAGTAAGTTTAGAGTTGTGCACTCTAAATTTTACTCAACAGATACTATCAAGGGTTTAGATAGTTGACGATTTTATTCCTTGATTATTTTTACAAATGATATTTAAACCGTTGACAGTATCGCCATTCAAACATTACCCTCTTAAAAGCCGCGGTCCGATGCATTTGACCCCTTAGCCAACGTGTTGTACTCATTTAACGTCAAATTTGCAGGGAAATTTTCTCGAATATAATATAATCCTTTATAAAATTTTGACTGCTCTTATTTTCCGGTTCTGGAAAAAATTTCATACTATACAAATTTGGAATGAGAAAAAAAAAATGAAACAAAAACAAAAGAAAAATAGCCTGCATGGCCCTATATATAATAAACAACAAATAAAACTGTGGATAAATCAAGCTTGATGAGATTTTATAACAATTTATTAAAGAATACCTATTTCTATTAACTAGAAACGAAAATTCAAAGCTCACATGCTCTGTTTCTAAACCAACAGAACAGAGTACTCCACACGTAAACACGAACTTGGTCAGTTTCATGAGAAATTGTTAGCATATATCATGGAAGGATAGGACATATTTCCATAAGCATTCTAACCTTGACAGTTTTCTCTGTTATTCAAACATCAACTGCTCTCCATTTTGAAATAAATTAATAGCCACGCTTACTTGTAACTATGGCAAACCCTAGACGGTGGCAATTGATGCTAGTAATGTCACTGCTATGTTCTAAGAAAATGAGAGCTTTGAATCAAATCACAAACATAGTGAACCGTTCATCAAGTTAAGGCATTGATCACGTAGGCAATGATAAATTCATACTCCATCATTCATCATTTTCAAAAACTGAACTTTACTTATATTTTCCTCTTATCATTTTGTTTTTCTCTCACTTTCCTTGGAAATTTTCATGGGAGACACGTACTTGTCCATTTAGTATACGTTATTTGAATTACATGGTAATGTTCCTCCTTCATAATGTTATAAATAACAGCACTTTTCCCCCCCTAATGTACATCAAACAACATTTTCTCATAAAATTGTGAATCCAATTTGTGTTTATATATCATAATGAGTGACCATGCTATTGGCTACGGTAGTCCTCCCCCTAACTCAGACCCTCCAAACACCGGGGGTGGGCAAACTAATGGACCCCCTATTGGCTATGGTAGTCCACCACCTGTGGGCAGCTACTCACCACCTCCAAACTCTGGGGGTGGGCAAGTTAACTATCCCATTGGCTACAGTGAAAAAACAGTGATGACAATTGAAGTGGAAAAGTAAGATATGGTTCATATCAAGTAATAGACGAGGATGGTTTCTTTGGTTGTATAGCTCTTTGTTTTTTTATGTCTCCTCTGTGTACCACTCATTTGTCATTTTGATTTCCATGCAGGTTCATCTTGGTAGAAGATTTGTTACACCAGATTCATTTGTTGATTGAAGTATCTTATTTTTTGTTTTATGCCTCAATGTTTGTTTGTATTTAGATTTCTTATGTGTTTACTTCAAATAAAGGAGTTCCAGTTAGAGTTAGCAAATAGTAATGTCTATATATTTAATTTAGAGTAAAACCCCTTTTTGGTCCCTGAAAAATTCAACGATGGATAAGTTAGTCCCTAAAAAATGTTCGCTGACAATTTCGTCCTCAAATTATGGTTCCGTACGACAAATTAGTCCTCGAAAAATTTTCGCTGACAATTTAGTCCTCGAATTATGGTTTCGTACGACAAATTAGTCCTCAGTTGAGGATTAATTCGAGGACTAATTTATCGTATGAAACCATAATTCGAAGACTAAATTGTCAGCGAATATAATTCGAGGACTAATTTGTCGTACGGAACCATAATTCGAGGACGAAATTGTCAGCGAACATTTTTGGAGGACTAACTTGTCAATCACTGAATAATTCAGGGACTAAAAAGGGATTTTACTCTTTAATTTATTTGTAGGTAGCTTGTGAATACTTTATGTATTTCACCTACTTTTTCTTTGTAACTTTGTGAAAAGTTCAGTTATAAATTAAATATCTTCTGTCTAATCAAGGATTTTAACTTTTTAAAAAGATATCTAGATCAATTGTTTATGTCAGTTTTTTTATTATTTAAAAGGAAAGGGAAGAGCATTTATTTACTATAAGGAACCTGTGTGATTAATCAGCTCATAATTATTAATGATTAACCACTCGAGTAGTTAATAGGTCCTTTATGTATAGTATACACTAGAGGGCTGCTATGGCTAAATCCAAAAGAATTAGACAAGGGGGCTGCCAATGGACGTGTGAAGATATTCTTTGCTCCTCTTCACCATCTAAATTCTTAAACCATAATTCAAAGATTTAGTGCCTCAAGCTATGAAGGAATTTTAATCTTTGCGGTGAACCACTTGCCATAAGTGTCTAGACGAAAAAACAGCATAGGCCAGGGACTACACGTACTTGAAGATGACAACTCAGTTTCTTTGAAGCATTTTATCTGAGCATGGGGCTGGGGGTTTGTCACTGGACTCAGAGGCTTCTTAGGCTTGAATGATACTGCTCAAACGTTCATGGAGATATGCCTACTTCAGATTCTTCAACAATTTAACAGACAATAACTATGTGTGAAAGTAGCAATGAATCTTGCTAGATGCCATAGAAGGCTCAAGGCTACTAGGTAATAACTTTTTATTCCAGATTCTTCAGGCTATGTGTTTGGTGTACTCAAAACTTACTATTTGATCATCAGTTTCCCATCCTTGGGATCGATAGCATTTGACATGCTTTTAGGTCTAAGCATCCTTAAAAGTGCATGCAGTCAGTAATGCTTCAAAAGATCATATATACATTCTGCTTTGTTAAAAATCTCTCTAATAGCATAAAAAATAAATCAATAAATAAAAAAGAACTCTCTCTCGGTCTTCCATATAATCCTTGGAACAATTAATTTCTCTAGTTTTATTTCTTATGTAGAATTGATCTCTTTGGAGCTTGCATGCATGACCATACCAATGAGATTTGAGTATATATATTCAACATTCTTGCAAAAAAAGGACTGGCTTTAACTTAATTGCCATGTGCAATAAACATTTCTTAAGAATAAGGTGGATACTTAGCAATCCTCACTAGTAATATGTTGAGAGAATTCAGAATAACATTAAAATAACATACAAGAACACAGTTGAGAAGGTGTTGTACATTTCTCCGAAACAAAAGTACTCAATGCAAGCAAGAAGTAACTCTCGCTCAGCTTAATACATTTAAAAGGTAAAATTCAAATGGATCATCATGTTTTATCCTTTTTTTTTCGGTAAATCTGGAATTCAAAAATAGGTAGATAAGTTCATAAGTAAGTTTACAGAGCATTAAGTGAGAGTACAGTTAGAAAACTCTTCTAAATATCTAGAGCTAACCAGCCTTGGTAGCATTCCATGGCAGCAAAATACAAAATAGATCTAACAAATGGTGGGAGAGAATCAAAAGTTTCAAAAGGTACAGTTGAATCCTGAGCAGCCTTTGCCACAGTATCAGCACTCCTATTGGCTTCTCTAAACACATGGTGCATTTCAAACTGGGGAGTCTCTTAATAAGGCCCTGCAAGGTTCAACCAGAGGGTTAAAAAGATGGTTAAAACCTTCTACTTCATTCAGAATATTTACAACAAACATTGCGTCTATTTCAATGGAAAGCTTAGTAATTCCTAGTTTACCCTCATTATCCAAGCTTATATAGCAACAAGACTATTGACGTGAACTTCAACTTGTGCTGAATATAGATACATCGTCTTCAAGTTCCTTACAGTGCCTGTCCTCACGTCTAAAGCCAAGTATCTTGAATTTAATTCCTGATCAGACAAAAAAATCAATATCTGCTGGTCATATAGAAAAGTAGCTAAATGGATAAATTCTTCATGCAACACGCTTCTTCTACGTGCTACTATGTGGTTCATTTTCGTCCAGATATTGTTGTGTAAGTCTTTCAGCATCCATATGTTGATCTCTCTAACCTTGTAAGTCCAAGAAATAAAACACAAATGATCACCGTTCCTCGCGAACCGCCAACCGCCAACCGCCATCAGCTTCCAGAATATCCTTGATATCCTCTGGTAACATCAAAGAATGACAAGTTTCATCATTAACGTCAAGTGCAACAGTCTGGCCATCACATTCTTCGCTCCAGTAAGTAACCGCACCAACAGAGATTAAGATGGAAGGGCAAAATTCTTCCTTTATATTTATGGAATCAGGACAAGAAACTTTCCTGCATGGCAGACCACTTTCCACAGTGTATATGAACCAGTGAATTCTTCCTTCTTCTCTATCTCTTGCAAAAAATATTACCTTAACTTTCCCATTAGTGCGTACAATCTTAGCACTTCTGCTATAGTAGACAATTTTCTCTTCGGAACCAAAAGCAAGTTTCACAACTTGCTTTGTGGCCGGGTTTACGGCATAGAAGGTTCTAGATGAATACGATGAATTCGATTTTCTGATCAATAGAATACCATCATTGCTGTCGTATATAGGTCCTGGTAAAGAAACCCAGAATGACTTTTTGTCCTTTATGCCTTTTAAGTCAATGAACTGAGCAACAAGATCTCTATTTCCTTGGATATACAAACAAAGGTTGCAATTATGCAGGTGCATGTTTATGAATTTTGGGTCTCTCATTATGGTAGACCAACCCTTGCAAACATATTTAAGTGTCTCTTGCCAAGAATTTGCTGGAACCCTGCTAAGAATGTCCTTGACTATCAGTTCTGGAGGAAGTTCATTTTTTATCAGTTTGATCTTGCTTTTGCTCCTTGTCTTGTAATAAGAAGTCTCCGGCTTCGGATTCTCAGTGGTCCACAGTGTAATGCTATCCATGGTAAGTCAGTTAAAGATCCAATGACCTTCACCTGAACCCTATTTCAAACAGGAAAAAGACAAGGAAGAAAATGAAATAAATATATAGTTATAACATGTAAACGAGATAACAGTCTCAAGTCTGGTTAAAGGATGTAAACTCTCAAAGTTAGTCAATGTATAAATCAAAAAGCGATTACAGAAGTAATTTGCAGTTGTCCATTCATACTCTAGCATTGTCAATGTCAAAATAAAGAGGTGAAAAATAGAAGAAGATAGTGAAAATGAAGAAAATGGAAATGCTTTAATTTTCATTTGTCCTATATAGGTAGAAGATGTCAAAATTTTGGTGGTAGAGAAGTACTATCACCCTTCTTATTAGATAAAAAGAGAGAAACGATATATTTGAGTAGACTAATAAAGTCTGTGTACCAAAATGACTAATAAAATTTGGCAACATCAAACATAAGAAATTCGTCTAGGTGATCTCTGTAAATTAAATTGAGATCTGAAGTTTTATTCTTCATTCCCCCATCCCCAATAAGAAAATACAGCTTTCTTTATCCTTTTTGTTTTTTGGTTGAAAAAATGATAGTAAGGATATGTTATTCCAATATTATTGGGTAGAGTGCCAATAGCATACATGGGATCCTATGAAGGGGCAAACAGAAGCTCACGTAGAGAATGACCTTCAAGACACTTTTTTGGTCCTTATGTGCCAACGCGAGTTGGTTTAGTTGGTCAAAGGGATCCGACTTAAGGTTATCTAACTTCTAGGTGTCATGTTCAAGCCCCCTGTAATCAAAAATCTCACTTGGTAGGCAACTCTCATCAGAGATATCCCCTGGCGCTAGAGGCTAGTTGAATAGCTTCTTCTATCTAATCATCAAAAAAAAAAAAAATTAAACTACCTATTGTATACTTTTACTCATTAGCAATGACCAAAACAAAATCTACCTATTTCACTTTCATGAGGAAGAAGAAAAGACAGAACCTATCCAAAATAAAAAATGAGAAGCTATTGTAATTCAGTTGCTCTACAAATGTTGTGTATACTAAACTGAAGAGTATGAATGGCATAAGCAGTTACGCTAGCAGATAGGGTAGCAAAAAGTTATTCCAATACTATTCAACAGAGTGCCAATAGCATATTTAGAATCCCATGAAGAAGCAAACAGAAGCCCACGTAGAGAATTATCCCCAAAACACTTTTTTGATCCTTAGAAAAAGCTATTCAACTAGCTTCTAGCATTAGGAGATATCTCTTATGAGAGTTGTCTACCAAGTGAGATTTTTGGTTACAAGGGATTCGAACTTGATACCTAGAAGGTACATAGCCTTAAGTTAGACCCATTTGACCAACTAAACTAACCCATGTTGGCACAGCTATCTCTATCTAATCATTAAAAAAAGAGTTAAACCCATTTTTAGTCCTTGAAAAATTTAACGATTGACAAGTTAGTCCCCAAAAAATGTTCGCTGACAATTTCATCATCGAATTATGATTTCGTACGACAAATTAGTCCTCAAATTTGTCGTACGAATTTGTCGTACAAAATCATAATTCGAGGATGAAATTGTCAGCAAACATAATTTGAGGACTAATTTGTCGTACGGAACTATAATTTGAGGACGAAATTATCAGCGAACATTTTTTAGGGACTAACTTGTTAGTCGTTGAATTTTTCAGGGACCAAAAATGGGTTTTACTCTTAAAAAAAAAAAAAAAAAAATTAAACTACCTATTGTATACTTTTACTTATTAGCAATGACCAAAAGAAAAATCTACCTATTTCACTTTCATGAGGAAGAAGAGAAGACAGAACCTGTCCAAAATAAAAAATGAGAAGCTATTATAATTCAGTTGCTCTACAAATGTTATGTATACTAAACTGAAGAGTATGAATGGCATAAGCAGTTACGCTAGCAGATAGGCTAGCAAAAAGTTAGGACCATAAAAGAATTTTAATACAAACTTATAATTTTAAGCAACTTGTAAATTTCATTAAAGGAGCGTAAGATGTATTTCATACAACTCCAAAAAAAAAAAAAAAAAAAAAAAAAAAAAAAAAAAAAAAAAAAAAAAAAAAA
>QAOA01007551.1:86399-165017 GCA_003255065.1 Cercis canadensis | reverse complement strand
TTCCTGGTGAGTCACTATATCTGCCCCAGGACCCTGTTTCAGTTCATCCCTGTTTCTAACTCGGATATTTTTCTTATGGTTCACTGTATCTGGGGCTGGATAGTTTCCTGGTGAGTCACTATATCTGGCTCAGGGCCCTGTTTCGGTTCGTCCCTATTTCTAACTCGGATATTTTTCTTATGGTTCACTTTATCTGGGACTGGGCAGTTTCTTGATGAGTCACTATATCTGCCCCGGAACCCTGTTTCTAAATTTTTCTAACTCGGATATTTTTCTTATAGTTCACTGTATCAAGGACTGGACAGATTCCTGGTGAGTCATTATATCTGCCCCGGGACCCGTTTTCGGTTCATCCCTGTTTCTAACTCGGATATTTTCCTTATGGTTCACTGTACCTAGGGCTGGACAGTTTCCTGGTGAGTCACTATATATGCCCGGGACCCTTTTTCGGTTCATCCCAGTTTCTAATTGTTTCTAACTCGGATAGTTTTTTTTTGGTTCACTGTATCTGGGGCTGGACAGTTTCCTGGTGAGGCAATATATCTGCCTCGAGACCCGTTTTCGGTTCATCCCTATTTCAAACTCGGATATTTTGTTTATAGTTCACTGTACCTGGGGCTGGACAGTTTCCTGGTGAGACACAATATCTGCCCCGGTACCCTTTTTCGGTTCATCCCTGTTTCTAAATGTTTCTAACTCGGATATTTTTCTTATAATTCACTGTATCTATGACTGGACAAATTCCTGGTGAGTCACTATATCTGCCTCGGGACCCTGTTTCGGTTCATCCCTGTTTGTAACTCAGATATTTTTCTTCTGCTTCACTGTATGGGCCTCAGGACCCGTTTTCGTTACATCCCTTTTTCCAACTCGGATATTTTTCTTATGGTTCACTGTATCTGGGGCTGCATAGTTTCCTGGTGAGTCACTATATCTGGCCCAGGGCCCTGTTTCGGTTCGTCCCTATTTTTGACTCGGATATTTTTCTTATGGTTAACTTTATCTAGGACTGGACAGTTTCCTGGTGAGTCACTATATCTGCCCCGGGACCCTGTTTCGGTTCATCCCTGTTTCTAAATGTTTCTAACTCGGATATTTTTCCTATAGTTCACTGTATAGAGGACTGGACAGTTTCCTAGTGAGTCACTATCTCTGCCCCGGGACCCTGTTTCGGTTCATCCCTGTTTCTAAATATTTCTAACTCGAATATTTTTCTTATAATTCACTGTATCTAGGACTGGACAGTTTCCTAGTGAGTCACTATATCTGCCTCGGGAGCCGTTTTCGGTTCATCCCTTTTTCTAACTCGGATATTTTGCTTATGGTTCACTGTACCTGGGGCTGGACAGTTTCCTGGTGAGTCACTATATATGCCCCGGGACCCTTTTTCTGTTCATCCTAGTTTCTAACTGTTTCTAACTCGGATATTTTTCTTTTGGTTCACCGTATCTGGGGCTGGACAGTATCCTGGTGAGGCACTATATCTGCCTCGAGACCCGTTTTTGGTTTATCCCTATTTCTAACTCGGATATTTTGCTTATGGTTCACTGTACATGGGGCTTGACAGTTTCCTGGTGAGACACTAGTTCTGCCCCGGGACCTTTTTTCGGTTCATCCTTGTTTCAAAATGTTTCTAACTCGGATATTTTTCTTATAATTCACTGTATCTATGACTGGACAAATTCCTGGTGGGTCACTATATCTGCCCCGGGACCCTGTTTCGGTTCATCCCTGTTTCTAACTCAGATATTTTTCTTCTGGTTCACTGTATGGGCCTCGGGACCCGTTTTCGGTTCATCCCTTTTTCTAACTCGGATATTTTTCTTATGGTTCACTGTATCTGGGGCTGGACAGTTTCTGAGTGAGTCAGTATTTCAGGCCCAGGGTCCTGTTTCGGTTCATTCCTTTTTCTGAGTCAGATATTTTTCTTACGGTTCCCTGTATCTGGGACTGGAAGGTTTCCTGGTGAGTCACTATATCTGCCCCAGGACCCTGTTTCAGTTCATCCATGTTTCTAACTCGGATATTTTTCTTATGGTTCACTGTATTTGGGGCTGGATAGTTTCCTGGTGAGTCACTATATCTGGCCCAGGGCCCTGTTTCGGTTCGTCCCTATTTCTGACTCGGATATTTTTCTTATGGTTCACTTTATCTGGGACTGGACAGTTTCTTGGTGAGTCACTATATCTGCCCCGGAACCCTATTTCGGTTCATCCCTGTTTCTACATTTTTCTAACCCGGATATTTTTCTTATAGTTCACTGTATCGAGGACTGGACAGATTCCTGGTGAGTCACTATATCTGCCCCGGGACCCGTTTTCGGTTCATTCCTTTTTCTAACTCGGATATTTTCCTTATGGTTCACTGTACCTAGGGCTGGACAGTTTTTTGGTGAGTCACTATATATGCCCGGGACCCTTCTTCGGTTCATCCCAGTTTCTAACTGTTTCTAACTCGGATATTTTTTTATTGGTTCACTGTATCTGGGGCTGGACAGTTTCCTGGTGAGGCAATATATCTGCCTCGAGACCGTTTTCGGTTCATCCCTATTTCTAACTCGGATATTTTGTTTATGAATCACTGTACCTGAGGTTGGACAGTTTCCTGGTGAGACACTATATCTCCCCCGGGACCCTTTTTCGGTTCATCCCTTTTTCTAAATGTTTCAAACTCGGATAGTTTTGTTATAATTCATTGTCTCTATGACTGGACAGATTCCTGGTGAGTCACTATATCTGCCCCGGGCCCCTGTTTTAGTTCATCCCTGTTTCTAACTCAAATACTTTTCTTCTGGTTCACTGTATCTGCCTCGGGACCCGTTTTCGGTTCATCCCTTTTTCTAACTCGGATATTTTTCTTATGGTTCAATTAATCTGGGACTGGACAGTTTCCTGGTGAGTCACTATATCTGCTCCGGGACCCTGTTTCGGTTCATCCCTGTTTCTAAATGTCTTTAACTCGTATATTTTTCTTATAGTGCACTTTATCGAGGACTGGACAGACTCCTGGAGAGTCATTATATCTGCCCCGGGACCCGCTTTTGGTACATCCCTGTTTCTAACTGTTTCTGACTCAGATATTTTTCTTACGGTTCACTGTATCTAGGGCTAGACAGTTTCCTGGTGAGTCACTATATCTACCCCGGGACCCTGTTTCTGTTCATCCCTGTTTCTAACTGTTTATTACTCGGATATTTTTCTTATGGTTCATTGTATCTGGGCTTGGACAGTTTCCGGGTGAGTCACTATTTAAGGCCCAGGGCCCTATTCCGGTTCATCCCTGTTTTTGAGTCAGATATTTTTCTTATGGTTCCCTGTATCTGGGACTGGAGAGTTTCCTGGTGAGTCACTATATCTGCCCCAGGACCCTCTTTCGGTTCATCCCTATTTCTAACTGTTTCTTACTTGGATATTTTTCTTTTGGTTCACTGTATCTGGGGCTGGACAGTTTCCTGGTGAGTTATTATATCTGCCCCGGGACCCTGTTTCAGTTCATCCCTGTTTCTAACTCGGATATTTTTCTTATGGTTCACTGTATATGGGGCTGCATAGTTTCCTGGTGAGTCACTATATCTGGCCCAGGGCCCTGTTTCGGTTCGTCCCTATTAATGACTCGGATATTTTTCTTATGGTTAACTTTATCTAGGACTGGACAGTTTCCTGGTGAGTCACTATATCTGCCCCGGGACCCTGTTTCGGTTCATCCCTGTTTCTAAATGTTTCTAACTCGGATATTTTTCCTATAGTTCACTGTATAGAGGACTGGACAGTTTCATGGTGAGTCACTATCTCTTCCCCGGGACCCTGTTTCGGTTCATCCCTCTTTCTAAACATTTCTAACCCGAATATTTTTCTTATAATTCACTGTATCTAGGACTGGACAGTTTCCTGGTGAGTCACTATATCTTTCTCGGGAGCCGTTTTCTGTTCTTCCCTTTTTCTAACTCGGATATTTTGCTTATGGTTCACTGTACCTGGGGCTGGACAGTTTCCTGGTGAGTCAATATAAATGCCCCGGGACCCTTTTTCGGTTCATCCTAGTTTCTAACTTTTTCTAACTCGAATATTTTTATTTTGGTTCACTGTATCTGGGGCTGGACAGATTCCTGGTGAGTCACTATATCTGCCCCGGGACCCTGTTTCGATTCATCCCTGTTTCTAACTCAGATATTTTTCTTCTGGTTCACTGTATCTGCCTCGGGACCCGTTTTCGGTTCATCCCTTTTTCTAACTCGGATATTTTGCTTATGGTTCACTGTACCTGGGGCTGGACAGTTTCCTGGTGAGTCACTATATATGCCCCGGGACCCTTTTTCGGTTCATCCTAGTTTCTAACTGTTTCTAACTCAGATATTTTTCTTTTGATTCACCGTATCTGGGGCTGGACAGTTTCCTGGTGAGGCACTATATCTGCCTCGAGACCCGTTTTCGGTTTATCCCTATTTCTAACTCGGATATTTTGCTTATGGTTCACTGTACCTAGGGCTGGACAGTTTCCTGGTGAGACACTAGTTCTGCCCCGGGACCTTTTTTCGGTTCATCCTTGTTTCTAAATGTTTCTAACTCGGATATTTTTCTTATAATTCACTGTATGTATGACTGGACAAATTCCTGGTGAGTCACTACATCTGCCCCGGGACCCTGTTTCGGTTCATCCCTGTTTCTAACTCAAATATTTTTCTTCTGGTTCACTGTATGGGCCTCGGGAACCGTTTTCGGTTCATCCCTTTTTCTAACTCGGATATTTTTCTCATGGTTCACTGTATCTGGGGCTGGACAGTTTCCGGGTGAGTCACTATTTCAGGCCCAGGGTCCTGTTTTGGTTCATTCCTTTTTCTGAGTTAGATATTTTTCTTATGGTTCCCTGTATCTGGGACTGGAAAGTTTCCTGGTGAGTCACTATATCAGCCCCAGGACCCTGTTTCAGTTCATCCCTGTTTCTAACTCGGATATTTTTCTTATGGTTCACTGTATCTGGGGCTGGATAGTTTCCTGGTGAGTCACTATATCTGGCCCAGGGCCCTGTTTCGGTTCGTCCCTATTTCTGACTCGGATATTTTTCTTATGGTTCACTTTATCTGGGACTGGACAGTTTCTTTGTGAGTCGCTATATCTGCCCCGGAACCCTGTTTCGGTTCATCCCTGTTTCTAAATTTTTCTAACCCGGATATTTTTCTTATAGTTCACTGTATCGAGGACTCAGATTCCTGGTGAGTCACTATATCTGCCCCGGGACCCGTTTTCGGTTCATTCCTTTTTCTAACTCGGATATTTTCCTAATGGTTCACTGTACCTAGGGCTGGACAGTTTCTTGGTGAGTCACTATATATGCCCGGGTCCCTTTTTCGGTTCATCCCAGTTTCTAACTGTTTCTAACTCGGATATTTTTTTTTTGGTTCTCTGTATCTGGGGATGGACAGTTTCCTGGTGAGGCAATATATCTGCCTCGACACCCGTTTTCGGTTCATCCCTATTTCTAACTCGGATATTTTGTTTATGGTTCACTGTACCTTGGGCTGGACAGTTTCCTGGTGAGACACTATATCTGCCCCGGGACCCTTTTTCGGTTCATCCCTGTTTCTAAATGTTTTAAACTCGGCTAGTTTTGTTATAATTCACTGTCTCTATGATTGGACAGATTCCTGTTGAGTCACTATATCTGCCCCGGGACCCTGTTTCAGTTCATCCCTGTTTCTAAATCAGATATTTTTCTTCTGGTTCACTGTATCTGCCTCGGGACCCGTTTTCGGTTCATCCCTTTTTCTAACTCGGATATTTTTCTTATGGTTCAATTTATCTGGGACTGGACAGTTTCCTGGTGAGTCACTATATCTGCTCCGGGACCCTGTTTCGGTTCATCCCATTTTCTAAATGTCTCTAACTCGTATATTTTTCTTATAGTGCACTTTATCGAGGACTGGACAGACTCCTGGCGAGTCATTATATCTGCCCCGGGACCCGCTTTCGGTACATCCCTGTTTCTAACTGTTTCTGACTCAGATATTTTTCTTTTGGTTCACTGTATATGGTTTTGGACAGTTTCCTGGTGAGGCACTATATCTGCCTCGGGACCCGTTTTCAGTTTATCCCTATTTCTAACTCGGATATTTTGCTTGTGGTTCACTTTACCTGGGGCTAGACAGTTTCCTGCTGAGACACTATATCTGCCCCGGGACCTTTTTTCAGTTCATCCCTGTTTCTAAATGTTTCTAACTCAGATATTTTTCTTAGAATTCACTGTATCTATGATTGGACAGATTCCTGGTGAGTCACTATATCTGCCCCGGGACCCTTTTTCGGTTCATCCCTGTTTCTAACTCAGATATTTTTCTTCTGGTTCACTGTATCTGCCTCGGGACCCGTTTTCGGTTCATCCCTTTTTCTAACTCTGATATTTTTCTTATGGTTCACTTTATCTGGGACTGGACACTTTCCTGGTGAGTCACTATATCTGCTCCGGGACCCTGTTTCGGTTCATCCCTGTTTCCAAATGTTTCTAACTCGTATATTTTTGTTATAGTGCACTGTATCGAGGACCGGACAGATTCCTGGCGAGTCACTATATCTGCCCCGGGACCCGCTTTCGGTACATCCCTGTTTCTAACAGTTTCTGACTCAAATATTTTTCTTACGGTTCACTGTATCTATGGCTAGACAGTTTCCTGGTGAGTCACTATATCTACCCCGGGACCCTGTTTCTGTTCATCCCTGTTTCTAACTCTTTCTTACTCGGATATTTTTCTTATGGTTCACTGCATCTGGAGCTGGACAGTTTCCGGTTGAGTCACTATTTTGAGGCCCAGGGCCCTATTTCGGTTCATACCTTTTTCTGAGTCAGATATTTTTCTTTTGGTTCACTGTATCAGGGGCTAGACAGTTTCCTGGTGAGTCACTATATCTGCCCCGGGACCCTTTTTCGGTTCATCCCAGTTTCTAACTTTTTCTAACTCGGATATTTTTCTTTTGGTTCACTGTATCTAGGGCTGGACAGTTTCATGGTGAGGCACTCTATCTGCCTCAGGACCTGTTTTCGGTTCATCCCTATTTCTAACTCGGATATTTTGTTTATGGTTCACCGTACCTGGGGATGGACAGTTTCTTGGTGAGACACTATATCTGCCCCAGGACCCTTTTTCGGTTCATCCCTGTTTCGAAATGTTTCTAACTCGGATATTTTTCTTATAGTTAACTGTATCGAGGACTGGACAGATTCCTGGTGAGGCACTATATCTGCCTCGGGACCCGTTTTCGGTTCATCCCTTTTTCTAACTCGGATATTTTGCTTATGGTTCACTATACGTGGGGCTGGACAGTTTCCTGGTGAGACACTATATCTGCCCCGGGACCCTTTTTCGGTTCATCCCCATTTCTAAATGTTTCTAACTCGGATATTTTTCTTATAATTCACTGTATCTATGACTGGACAGATTCCTTGTGAGTCACTATATCTGCCCCGGGACCCTTTTTCGGTTCATCCCTGTTTCTAACTCAGATATTTTTCTTCTGGTTCACTGTATCTGCCTCGGGACCCGTTTTCGGTTCATCCCTATTTCTAACTCGGATATTTTGCTTATGGTTCACTGAACCTGGGGCTGGACAGTTTCCTGGTGAGACACTATATATGCCCCGGGACCTTTTTTCGGTTCATCCCTGTTTCTAAATGTTTGTAACTCGGATATTTTTCTTATAATTCACTGTATCTATGACTAGACAGATTCCTGGTGAGTCACTATATCTGCCCCGGGACCCGTTTTCGGTTCATCCCTGTTTCTAAATCGGATATTTTGCTTATGGTTCACTGTACCTGGGGCTGGACAGTTTCCTGGTGAGTCACTATTTCAGGCCCAGGGCCCTGTTTCGGTTCATCCCTGTTTTTGAGTCAGATATTTTTCTTATGGTTCCTTGTATCTGGGACTGGAAAGTTTCCTGGTGAGTCACTATATCTGCCCTAGGACCCTGTTTCGGTTCATCCATGTTTCTAACTGTTTCTTACTTGGATATTTTTCTTTTTGTTCATTGTATCTGGGGCTGGACAGTCTCCTGGTGAGTCACTATATCTGCCCCGGGACCCTGTTTCGGTTCATCCCTGTTTCTAACTCGGATATTTTTCTTATGGTTCACTGTATCTGGGGCCGCATAGTTTCCTGGTGAGTCACTATATCTGGGCCAGGGTCCTGTTTCGGTTCGTCCCTATTTCTGACTCGGATATTTTTCTTATGGTTCACTTTATCTTGGACTGGACAGTTTCCTAGTGAGTCATTATATCTGCCCCGGAACCCTGTTTCGGTTCATCCCTGTTTCTAAATGTTTCTAATTCGGATATTTTTCTTATAGTTCACTTTATCGAGGACTGGACAGTTTTTTGTGAGTCACTATATCTGCCCCGGCACCTTATTTCGGTTCATCCCTTTTTCTAACTCGGATATTTTGCTTATGGTTCACTGTACCTGCGGGTGGACAGTTTCTTGGTGTGTCACTATATCTGCCCCGGGACCCTTTTTCGGTTCATCCCTGTTTCTAACTGTTTCTAACTCGGATATTTTTCTTTTCGTTCACTGTATCTGGGGCTGGGTAGTTTCCTGTTGAGTCACTATATCTGCCCCGGGACCCTGTTTCGGTTCATCCCTGTTTCTAACTCGGATATTTTTCTTCTGGTTCACTGTAACTGGGGCTGACTAGTTTCCTGGTGAGTCACTATATCTGGGCCAGGGCCCTGTTTCGGTTCATCCCTATTCCTGACTCGAATATTTTTCTTATGGTTCACTTTATCTGGGACTGGGCATTTTCCTGGTGAGTCACTATATCTGCCCCGGGACCCTGTTTCGGTTCATCCCGGTTTCTAAATGTTTCTAACTCGGATATTTTTCTTATAGTTCATTGTATAGAAGACCGGACAGTTTCCTGGTGAGTCACTATCTCTGCCCCGAGACCTTATTTCGGTTTATCCCTGTTTCTAAATATTTCTAACTTGAATATTTTTCTTATAATTCACTGTATCTAGGAGTGGCTAATTTCCTGGTGAGTCACATATCTGCCTCTGGAGCCGTTTTCGGCTCATCCCTTTTTCTAACTCGGATATTTTTCTTATGGTTCACTGTACCTGGGGCTGGACAGTTTCCTGGTGAGTCACTATATCTGCTCCGGGACCCTGTTTCGGTTCATTCCTTTTTCTAACTATTTCTTACTTGGATATTTTTCCTTTGGTTCACTGTATCTGGGGCATGACAGTTTCCTGGTGAGGCACTATATCTGCCTCGGGACCCGTTTTCGGTTCATCTCTCTTTCTAACTCGGATATTTTTCTTATGGTTCACTTTATCTAGGACTGGACAGTTTCCTGGTGAGTCACTATATCTGCTCTGGGACCCTGTTTCGGTTCATCCCTGTTTCTAAGTGTTTCTAACTTGTATATTTTTCTTATAGTGCACTTTATCGAGGACTGGACAGACTCCTGGTGAGTCATTATATCAGCCCCGGGACCCGCTTTCGGTACATCCCTGTTTCTAACTGTTTCTGACTCAAATATTTTTCTTACGGTTCACTGTATCTAGGGCTAGACAGTTTCCTGGTGAGTCACTATATCTACCCCGGGACACTGTTTCTGTTCATCCCTGTTTCTAACTCGGATATTTTTCTTATAATTCACTGTATCTATGACTGTACAGATTCCTGGTGAGTCACTATATCTGCCCCGGGACCCTGTTTCGGTTCATCCCTATTTCTAACTCGGATATTTTGCTTATGGTTCACTGTACCTGCGGCTGGACGGTTTCCTGGTGTGTCATTATATCTGCCTCGGGACCCTTTTTCGGTTCATCCCTGTTTCTAACTAGGATATTTTTCTTTTAGTTCACTGTATCTGGGGCTGGACAGTTTTCTGGTGAGTCACTATATCTGCCCCGGGACCCTGTTTCGGTTCATCCCGGTTTCTAACTCGGATATTTTTCTTCTGGTTCACTGTAACTGGGGCTGACTAGTTTCCTGGTGAGTCACTATATCTGGGCCAGGGCCCTGTTTCAGTTCATCCATATTCCTGACTCGGATATTTTTCTTATGGTTCACTATATCTGGGACTGGACAGTTTCCTAGTGAGTCACTATATCTGCCCCGGGACCCTGTTTCGGTTCATCCCTGTTTCTAAATGTTTCTAACTTGGATATTTTGCTTATGTTTCACTGTACCTGGGGCTGGACAGTTTCCTGGTGAGTCACTATATATGCCCCGGGACCCTTTTTCGGTTCATCCTAGTTTTTAACTGTTTCTAACTCGGATATTTTTCTTTTGGTACACTGTATCTGGGGCTGGATAGTTTCCTGGTGAGTCACTATATCTGCCCCGGGACCCTGTTTCGGTTCATCCCTGTTTCTAACTTGGATATTTTTCTTCTGGTTCACTGTAACTGGGGCTGACTAGTGTCCTGGTGAGTCACTATATCTGGGCCAGGGCCCTGTTTCGGTTCATCCCTATTCCTGACTCGAATATTTTTCTTATGGTTAACTTTATCTAGGACTTGGCATTTTCCTGGTGAGTCACTATATCTGCCCCGGGACCCTGTTTCGGTTCATCCCGGTTTCTAAATGTTTATAACTCGGATATTTTTCTTATAGTTCATTGTATAGAAGACCGAACAGTTTCCTGGTGAGTCACTATCTCTGCCCCGGGACCTTATTTCGGTTCATCCCTGTTTCTAAATATTTCTAACTCGAATAATTTTCTTATAATTCACTGTATCTAGGACTGGCCAATTTCCTGGTGAGTCACATATCTGCCTCGGGAGCCGTTTTCGGCTCATCCCTTTTTGTAACTCGGATATTTTGCTTATGGTTCACTGAACCTGGGGCTGGACAGTTTCCTGTTGAGTCACTATATCTGTCCCGAGACCCTGTTTCGGTTCATTCCTTTTTCTAACTGTTTTTTACTTGGATATTTTTCCTTTGGTTCACTGTATCTGGTGCTGGACAGTTTCCTGTTGAGGCACTATATCTGCCTCGGGACCCGTTTTCGGTTCATCTCTATTTCTAACTCGGATATTTTTCTTATGTTTCACTTTATCTGGGACTGGACAGTTTCCTGGTGAGTCACTATATCTGCTCCGGGACCCTGTTTCGGTTCATCCCTGTTTCTAAATGTTTCTAACTCGTATATTTTCCTTATAGTGCACTTTATCGAGGACTGAACAGACTCCTGGTGAGTCATTATATCTGCCCCGGGACCCGCTTTCGGTACATCCCTGTTTCTAACTATTTCTGACTCAGATATTTTTCTTACGTTTCACTGTATCTAGGGCTAGACAGTTTCCTGGTGAGTCACTATATCTACCCCGGGACCATGTTTTTGTTCATCCCTGTTTCTAACTGTTTCTTACTCGTATATTTTAATTATAATTCACTGTATCTGTGACTGAACAGTTTCTTGGTGAGTCACTATATCTGCCCCGGGACCTTGTTTCGGTTCATCCCTGTTTCTAAATGTTTCTAACTCGAATATTTTTCTTCTAATTCACTGTATCTAGGACTGGACAGATTCCTGTTGAGTCACTATATCTGCCCCGGGACCCCTTTTCGGTTCATCCCTGTTTCTAACTTAGATATTTTTGATATGGTTCACTGTATCTGGGGCTGGACAGTTTCTTGGTGAGTCACTATATCTGCCCCGGGACCCTGTTTCGGTTCATCCCTATTTCTAACTCGAATATTTTTCTTCTAGTTCACTATATCTGGGGCTGGATAGTTTCCTGGTGAGTCACTATATCTGCCACGGGACCCTGTTTCGATTCATCCCTGTTTCTAAATGTTTCTAACTCGAATATTTTTCTTATAATTCACTGTATCTGGAACTGGACAGATTTCTGGTGAGTCACTATATTTGCTTTGGGACCCGTTTTCGGTTCATCCCTGTTTCTAACTCGGATATTTTGCTCATGGTTCACTGTACTTGGGGCTGGACAGTTTCCTGTTGAGTCACTATATATGCCCCGGGACCCTTTTTCGGTTCATCCCAGTTTCTAATTGTTTCTAACTCGGATATTTTTCTTTTCGTTCACTGTATCTGGGGCTGTACAGTTTCCTGGTGAGGCACTATATCTGCCTCGGGACCCGTTTTCGGTTCATCCCTATTTCTAACTTGGATTTTTTTCTTTTGTTCACTGTACCTGGGGCTGGACAGTTTCCTGGTGAGACACTATATCTGCCCCGGGACCCTTTTTCGGTTCATCCCTGTTTCTAAATGTTTCTAACTCGGATATTTTTCTTATAATTCACTGTATCTATGACTGGACAGATTCCTGGTGAGTCAATATATCAGCCCCGGGACCCTGTTTCGGTTCATCCCTGTTTCTAACTCAGATATTTTTCTTCTGGTTCACTGTATCTGCCTCGGGACCCGGTTTCAATTCATCCCTTTTTCTAACTCGGATATTTTTCTTATGGTTCACTTTATCTGGGACTGGACAGTTTCCTGTTGAGTCACTATATCTGCTCCAGGACCCTGTTTCGGTTCATCCCAGTTTCTGAATGTTTCTAACTCGTATATTTTTCTTAGAGTGAACTTTATCGAGGACTGGACAGACTCCTGGCGAGTCACTATGTTTGCCCCGGGACCCGCTTTCGGTACATCCCTGTTTCTAACTGTTTCAGACTCAGATATTTTTCATACGGTTCACTGTATCTAGGGCTAGACAGTTTCCTGGCGAGTCAATATATCTACCCTGGGACGCTGTTTCTATTCATCCCTGTTTCTAACTGTTTCTTACTCAGATATTTTTCTTATGGTTCACTGTATCTGGGTCTGGACAGTTTCCGGGTGAGTCACTATTTCAGGCCCAGGGCCCTGTTTCGGTTCATCCCTGTTTCTGAGTCCGATATTTTTCTTATGGTTCCTTGTATCTGGGACTGGAAAGTTTCCTGGTGAGTCACTATATCTGCCCTGGAACCCTATTTTGGTTCATCCCTGTTTCTACAAGTTTCTAACTCGAATATTTTTCTTATAATTCACTGTATCTAGGACTGGACATATTCTTGGTGAGTCAGTATATCTACCCCGGGACCCGTTTTCGGTTCATCCCTGTTTCTAAGTCAGATATTTTTCATATCGTTCTCTGTATCTGGGGCTGGACAGTTTCCTGTTGAGTCACTATATCTGCCCCGGGACCCTGTTTCGGTTTATCCCTATTTCGAACTCGAATATTTTTCTTCTGGTTCACTGTATCTGGGGCTGGATAGTTTCCTGGTAAGTCACTATATCTGCCACGGGACCCTGTTTCGGTTCATCTATGTTTCTAACTCGGATATTTTTCTTCTGGTTCACTGTATCTGGGACTGGATAGTTTCCTGGTGAGGCACTATATCTGGCCCAGGGCCCTGTTTCGGTTCATCCCTATTTCTGACTCGGATATTTTTCCTCTGGTTCACTTTATCTGGGACTGGACAGTTTCCTGGTGAGTCACTATATCTTCTCCGGGACCCTGTTTCGGTGCATTCCTGTTTCTAAATGTTTCTAACTCGGATATTTTTCTTCTGGTTCACTATATCTGGGGCTGGATAGTTTCCTGGTGAGTCACTATATCTAGGCCAGGGCCCTATTTCAGTTCATCCCTATTTTTGACTCGGATATTTTTGTTATGTTTCACTTTATCTGGGACTGGACAATTTCCTGGTGAGTCACTATCTCTGCCCCGGGACCCTATTTCGGTTCATCCCTGTTTCTAAATATTTCTAACTCGAATATTTTTCATATAATTCAATGTATCTAGGACTGGACAGTTTCCTGGTGAGTCACTATATCAGCCTAGGGAGCCGTTTTCGGTTCATCCCTTTTTCTAACTCGGATATTTTTCTTATGGTTCACTGTACCTGGGGCTGGACAGTTTCCTGGTGAGTCACTATATCAGCCTAGGGAGCCGTTTTCGGTTCATCCCTTTTTCTAACTTGGATATTTCGCTTATGGTTCACTATACCAGGGGCTGGACAGTTTCCTGGTGAGTCACTATATATGCCCCGGGAACCTTTTTCGGTTCGTCCCAGTTTCTAACTGTTTCTAACTCGGATATTTTTCTTTTGGTTCACTGTATCTGGGCTGGACAGTTTCCTGGTGACTCATTATATCTGCCTCGGGGCCTTGTTTCGGTTCATCCCTGTTTCTAAGTCGGATATTTTTCTTCTGGTTCACTGTATCTGGGGCTGGCTAGTTTCCTGGTAAGGCACTATATCTGCCTCAGGACCCGTTTTCAGTTCATCCTTATTTCTAACTCGGATATTTTTCCTATGGTTCACTGTACCTAGGGCTGGACAGTTTCCTGGTGAGACATTACATCTGCCCCGGGACCCTGTTTCGGTTCATCCCTCCTTCTAAATGTTTTTAACTCGAATATTTTTCTTAGAATTCACTATATCTATGACTGGACAGATTGCTGGTGATTCACTATATCTGCCCCGGGACCCTGTTTCGGTTCATCCCTGTTTCTAACTCAGATATTTTTGTTCTGGTTCACTGTATCTGGGGCTGCATAGTTTCTTGGTGAGTCACTATATCTGGCCCAGGGCCCTGTTTCGGTTCGTCCCTATTTCTGACTCGGATATTTTTCTTATGGTTCACTTAATCTGGGACTGGACAGTTTCCTAGTGAGTCATTATATCTGCCCCGGAACCCTGTTTCGGTTCTTCCCTGTTTCTAAATGTTTCTAACTCGGATATTTTTCTTATAGTTCACTGTATCGAGGACTGTACAGTTTTTGGTGAGTCACTATATCTGCCCCGGGACCCGTTTTCGGTTCATCCCTATTTCTAACTCAGATATTTTTCTTATGGTTCACTGTATCTGGGGCTGGATCATTTCCTGGTGAGTCACTATATCTGCCCCGGGACCCTTTTTCGGTTCATCCCTATTTCTAACTCAGATATTTTTCTTCTGGTTCACTGTATCTGGAGCTGGATAGTTTCCTGTTGAGTTACTATATCTGGCCTAGGGCCATTTTCGGTTCATCCCTATTTCTGACTTTGATATTTTTCTTTTGGTTCACTGTATCTGGGACTGGACTGTTTCCTGGTGAGTCACTATATCTGCCCCGGGACCCTGTTTCGGTTCATCCTTGTTTCTAACTCAGATATTTTTCTTTTGGTTCACTGTATCTGGGGCTGGACTGTTGCCTGGTGAGGCACTATATCTGCCTCGGGACCCGTTTTCGGTTCCTCTATGTTTCTAACTCAGATATTTTTCTTATGGTTCCCTGTATCTGGGGCTGGACTGTTTCCTGGTGAATCACTATATCTGCCCCGGGACCCAGTTTCGGTTCATCCCAGTTTCTAACTGTTTCTAACTCGGATATTTTTCTTTGGGTTCACTGTATCTGGGGCTGGACAACTTCCTAGTGAGGCACTATATCTGCCTCGGGACCCGTTTTCGGTTCATCCCTGTTTCTAACTCGGATATTTTTCTTATGGTTCACTATATCTGGGGCTGGAGAGTTTCCTGGTGAGTCACTATATCTGGCCCAGGGACCTGTTTCGATTCATCCCTATTTCTGACTCGGATATTTTTCTTATGGTTCAATTTATCTGGGACTGGACAGTTTCCTGGTGAGTCAATATCTCTGCCCCGGGACCCTATTTCGGTTCATCCCTGTTTCTAAATATTTCAAACTCGAATATTTTTCATATAATTCACTGTATCTAGGACTGGACAGTTTCCTGGTGAGTCACTATATCAGCCTAGGGAGCCGTTTTCGGTTCATCCCTTTTTCTAACTCGGATATTTTGCTTATGGTTCACTATACCTGGGGCTGGACAGTTTCCTGGTCAGTCACTATATATGCCACGGGAACCTTTTTCGGTTCATCCCAGTTTCTAACTGTTTCTAACTCGGATATTTTTCTTTTGGTTCACTGTATCTGGGGCTGGACAGTTTCCTGGTGAGTCACTATATCTGCCTCGGGGCCTTGTTTCGATTCATCCCTATTTCTAACTCGGATATTTTTCTTCTACTTCACTGTATCTGGGGCTGGCTAGTTTCCTGGTGAGGCACTATATCTGCCTCAGGACCCGTTTTCGGTTCATCCTTATTTCTAACTTGGATATTTTTCTTATGGTTCACTGTACCTAGGGCTGGACAGTTTCCTGGTTAGACACTATATCTGCCCCGGGACCCTTTTTCGGTTCATCCCTCTTTCTAAATGTTTTTAACTCGAATATTTTTCTTATAATTCACTGTATCTATGACTGCACAGATTGCTGGTGAGTCACTATATCTGCCCCGGAACTATGTTTCGGTTCATCCCTGTTTCTAACACAGATATTTTTCTTCTGGTTCACTGTATCTGGGGCTGGATAGTTTCCTGTTGAGTTACTATATCTGGCCTAGGGCCATTTTCGGTTCATCCCTATTTCTGACTTTGATATTTTTCTTTTGGTTCACTGTATCTGGGACTGGACTGTTTCCTGGTGAGTCACTATATCTGCCCCGGGACCCTGTTTCGGTTCATCCTTGTTTCTAACTCAGATATTTTTCTTTTGGTTCACTGTATCTGGGGCTGGACTGTTGCCTGGTGAGGCACTATATCTGCCTCGGGACCCGTTTTCGGTTCCTCTATGTTTCTAACTCAGATATTTTTCTTATGGTTCCCTGTATCTGGGGCTGGACTGTTTCCTGGTGAATCACTATATCTGCCCCGGGACCCAGTTTCGGTTCATCCCAGTTTCTAACTGTTTCTAACTCGGATATTTTTCTTTGGGTTCACTGTATCTGGGGCTGGACAACTTCCTAGTGAGGCACTATATCTGCCTCGGGACCCATTTTCGGTTCATCCCTGTTTCTAACTCGGATATTTTTCTTATGGTTCACTATATCTGGGGCTGGAGAGTTTCCTGGTGAGTCACTATATCTGGCCCAGGGACCTGTTTCGATTCATCCCTATTTCTGACTCGGATATTTTTCTTATGGTTCAATTTATCTGGGACTGGACAGTTTCCTGGTGAGTCAGTATCTCTGCCCTGGGACCCTATTTCAGTTCATCCCTGTTTCTAAATATTTCAAACTCGAATATTTTTCATATAATTCACTGTATCTAGGACTTGACAGTTTCCTGGTGAGTCACTATATCAGCCTAGGGAGCCGTTTTCGGTTCATCCCTTTTTCTAACTCGGATATTTTGCTTATGGTTCACTATACCTGGGGCTGGACAGTTTCCTGGTCAGTCACTATATATGCCACGGGAACCTTTTTCGGTTCATCCCAGTTTCTAACTGTTTCTAACTCGGATATTTTTCTTTTGGTTCACTGTATCTGGGGCTGGACAGTTTCCTGGTGAGTCACTATATCTGCCTCGGGGCCTTGTTTCGATTCATCCCTATTTCTAACTCGGATATTTTTCTTCTACTTCACTGTATCTGGGGCTGGCTAGTTTCCTGGTGAGGCACTATATCTGCCTCAGGACCCGTTTTCGGTTCATCCTTATTTCTAACTTGGATATTTTTCTTATGGTTCACTGTACCTAGGGCTGGACAGTTTCCTGGTTAGACACTATATCTGCCCCGGGACCCTTTTTCGGTTCATCCCTCTTTCTAAATGTTTTTAACTCGAATATTTTTCTTATAATTCACTGTATCTATGACTGCACAGATTGCTGGTGAGTCACTATATCTGCCCCGGAACTATGTTTCGGTTCATCCCTGTTTCTAACACAGATATTTTTCTTCTGGTTCACTGTATCTGGGGCTGGATAGTTTCCTGTTGAGTTACTATATCTGGCCTAGGGCCATTTTCGGTTCATCCCTGTTTCTAACTCGGATATTTTTCTTATGCTTCACTGTATCTGGGGCTGGACAGTTTCCTGGTGAGGCACTATATCTGCCCCGGGGCCCTGTTTCGGTTCATCCCTGTTTCTAACTCGGATATTTTTCTTCTGGTTCACTGCATCTGGGGATGGATAGTTTCCTGGTGAGGCACTATATCTGGCCCAAGGCCCTGTTTCGGTTCATAACTACTTCTGACTCGGATATTTTTCTTATGGTTCACTTAATCTGGGACTGGACAGTTTTCTGGTGAGTCACTATATCTGCTCCGGGACCCTGTTTCGGTTCATCCCTGTTTCTACATGTTTCTAACTCGGATATTTTTCTTATAGTGCACTGTATCGAGGACTGGACTGTTTCCTGGTGAGTCACTATATCTGCCCCGAGACCCTATTTCGGTTCATTCCTGTTTCTAACTGCTTCTTACTTGGATATGTGTCTTTTGGTTCACTGTGTCTGGGGCTGGACAGTTTCCTGGTGAGTCACTATATTTGCCCCGGGACCCTGTTTCGGTTCATCATTGTTTCTAACTTGGATATTTTTCTTCTGGTTCACTGTATCTGGGGCTGGATAGTTTCCTGTTGAGTTACTATATCTGGCCTAGGGCCATTTTCGGTTCATCCCTGTTTCTAACTCGGATATTTTTCTTATGCTTCACTGTATCTGGGGCTGGACAGTTTCCTGGTGAGCCACTATATCTGCGCCGGGGCCCTGTTTCGGTTCATCCCTGTTTCTAACTCGGATATTTTTCTTCTGGTTCACTGCATCTGGGGATGGATAATTTCCTGGTGAGGCACTATATCTGGCCCAGGGCCCTGTTTCGGTTCATAACTACCTCTGTCTCGGATATTTTTCTTATGGTTCACTTAATCTGGGACTGGACAGTTTTCTGGTGAGTCACTATATCTGCTCCAGGACCCTGTTTCGGTTCATCCCTGTTTCTACATGTTTCTAACTCGGATATTTTTCTTATAGTGCACTGTATCGAGGACTGGACTGTTTCCTGGTGAGTCACTATATCTGCCCCGAGACCCTATTTCGGTTCATTCCTGTTTCTAACTGCTTCTTACTTGGATATGTGTCTTTTGGTTCACTGTGTCTGGGGCTGGACAGTTTCCTGGCGAGTCACTATATTTGCCCCGGGACCCTGTTTCGGTTCATCCTTGTTTCTAACTTGGATATTTTTCTTCTGGTTCACTGTATCTGGGGCTGGATAGTTTCCTGTTGAGTTACTATATCTGGCCTAGGGCCATTTTCGGTTCATCCCTGTTTCTAACTCGGATATTTTTCTTATGCTTCACTGTATCTGGGGCTGGACAGTTTCCTGGTGAGGCACTATATCTGCCCCGGGGCCCTGTTTCGGTTCATCCCTGTTTCTAACTCGGATATTTTTCTTCTGGTTCACTGCATCTGGGGATGGATAATTTCCTGGTGAGGCACTATATCTGGCCCAGGGCCCTGTTTCGGTTCATCCCTACTTCTGACTCGGATATTTTTCTTATGGTTCACTTAATCTGGGACTGGACAGTTTTCTGGTGAGTCACTATATCTGCTCCGGGACCCTGTTTCGGTTCATCCCTGTTTCTACATGTTTCTAACTCGGATATTTTTCTTATAGTGCACTCTATCGAGGACTGGACTGTTTCCTGGTGAGTAACTATATCTACCCCGGGACCCTATTTCGGTTCATTCATGTTTTTAACTGTTTCTTACTTGGATATTTGTCTTTTGGTTCACTGTATATGGGGCTGGACAGGTTCCTGGTGAGTCACTATATTTGCCCCGGGACCCTGTTTCGGTTCATCCCTGTTTCTAACTCAGATATTTTTCTTCTGGTTCACTGTATCTGGGGCTGGATAGTTTCCTGTTGAGTTACTATATCTGGCCTAGGGCCATTTTCGGTTCATCCCTGTTTCTAACTCGGATATTTTTCTTATGCTTCACTGTATCTGGGGCTGGACAGTTTCCTGGTGAGGCACTATATCTGCCCCGGGGCCCTGTTTCGGTTCATCCCTGTTTCTAACTCGGATTTTTTTCTTCTGGATCACTGTATCTGGGGATGGATTGTTTCCTGGTGAGGCACTATATCTGGCCCAGGGCCCTGTTTCGGTTCATCCCTACTTCTGACTCAGATATTTTTCTTATGGTTCACTTAATCTGGGACTGGACAGTTTTCTGGTGAGTCACTATATCTGCTCCGAGACCATGTTTCGGTTCATCCCTGTTTCTACATGTTTCTAACTCGGATATTTTTCTTATAGTGCACTGTATCGAGGACTGGACTGTTTCCTGGTGAGTCACTATATCTGCCCCGGGACCCTAATTCGGTTCATTCCTGTTTCTAACTGTTTCTTACTTGGATATATGTCTTTTGGTTCACTGTATCTGGGGCTGGACAGTTTCCTGGTGAGTCACTATATCTGCCCCGGGACCCTATTTCGGTTCATCCCTGTTTCTAACTCGGATATTTTTCTTCTGGTTCACTGTAACTGGGGCTGATTAGTTTCCTGGTGAGTCACTATATCTGGGCCAAGGCCTTGTTTCGGTTCATCCCTATTTCTGACTCGGATATTTTTCTTATGGTTCACTTTATCTGGGACTGGACAGTTTCCTGGTGAGTCACTATATCTGCTCCGGGACCCTATTTCGGTTCATCCCTATTTCTAAATGTTTCTAACTCGGATATTTTTCTGATAGTTCATTGTATAGAGGACAGGACATTTTCCTGGTGAGTCACTATCTCTGCCCCAGGACCATGTTTCGGTTCAGCCCTGTTTCTAAATCTTTCTAACTCGAATATTTTTCTTATAATTCACCATATCTAGGACTGGACAGTTTCCTGGTGAGTCACTATATCTGTCTCGGGACCCTATTTCGGTTCATCCCTTTTTCTAACTCGGATATTTTTCTTCTGGTTCACTGTAACTGGGGCTGACTAGTTTCCTGGTGAGTCACTATATCTGGGCCAAGGCCCTGTTTTGGTTCATCCCTTTTTCTAACTCGAATATTTGGCTTATGGTTCACTGTACCTTGGGCTGGACAGTTTCCTTGTGAGTCACTATATATGCCCAGGGAGCCTTTTTCGGTTCATCCCAGTTTCTAACTGTTTCTAACTCGGATATTTTTCTTTTGGTTCACTTTATCTGGGGCTGGACAGTTTCCTGGTGAGGCACTATATCTGCCTCAGGATCCGTTTTCGGTTCATCCCTATTTCTAACTTGGATACTTTTCTTATGGTTCACTGTACCTGGGGCTGGACAGTTTCCTGGTGAGACACTATATCTGCCCCGGGACCCTTTTTCGGTTCATCCCTGTTTCTAAATGTTTCTAACTCGGATATTTTTCTTATAATTCACTGTATCTATGACTGGACAGATTCTTGGTGAGTCACTATATCGGCCCCGGGACCCTGTTTCGGTTCATCCCTGTTTCTAACTCATATATTTTTCTTTTGGTTCACTGTATTTGGCTCAGGACCCGTTTTCGGTTCATCCCTTTTTGTAACTCGGATATTTTTCTTATGGTTCACTTTATCTGGGATTGGACAGTTTCCTGGTGAGTCACTATATCTGCTCCGGGACCCTGTTTCGGTTCATCCCTGTTTCTAAATGTTTCTAACTCCGATATTTTTCTTATAGTGCACTGTATCAAGGACGGGACAGATTCCTGGCGAGTTACTATATCTGCCCCGGGACCCGCTTTCGGTACATCCCTGTTTCTAACTTTTTTTGACTCAGACATTTTTCTTATGGTTCACTGTATCTGGGGCTGGACAGTTTCCCGTTGAGTCACTATATCTACCCCGGGACCCTGTTTCTGTTCATCCCTGCTTCTAACTGTTTCTTACTCGGATATTTTTCTTATGGCTAACTGTATCTAGGGCTGGACAGTTTCCGGGTGAGTCACTATATCAGGCCCAGGGCCCTGTTTCGGTTCATCCTTGTTTCTGAGTCAGATATTTTTCTTATGGTTCCCTGTATCTGGGACTGGACAGTTTCCTGGTGAGTCACTATATCTGCCCCGGAACCCTGTTTTGGTTCATCCCTGTTTCTAATTGTTTCTAACTCAGATATTTTTCTTATAGTTCACTGTACCGAGGACTGGACAGTTTCCTGGGGAGTCACTAAATCTGCCCTGGGACCCTGTTCCGGTTCATCCTTGTTTCTAAATGTTTCTAACTCGAATATTTTTCTTATAATTCACTGTATCTAGGACGGGACAGATTCCTGCTGAGTCACTATATCTGCCCTGGGACCTGTTTTCGGTTCATCCCTTTTTCTAACTCGGATATTTTTCTTATGGTTCACTTTATCTGGGGCTGGACAGTTTCCTGGTGAGTCACTATATCTGCCCCGGGACCTTGTTTCTGTTCATCCCTGTTTCTAAATGTTTCTAACTCCAATATTTTTCTTATAATTCACTGTATCTAGAACTGGACAGATTCCTGGCGAGTCACTATATCTTCCCTAGAACCCGCTTTCGGTACATCCCTGTTTCTAACTGTTTCTGACTCAGATATTTTTCTTACGGTTCACTGTTTCTAGGGCTAGACAGTTTCCTGTTGAGTCACTATATCTACCCCGGGACCCTGTTTCTGTTCATCCCTGTTTCTAACTGTTTCTTACTCGGATATTTTTCTTATGGTTCACTGTATCTGGGGCTGGACAGTTTCCGGGTGAGTCACTATTTCAGGCCCAGGGCCCTGTTTCAGTTCATCCCCGTTTCTGAGTCAGATATTTTTCTTATGGTTCCCTGTATCTGGGACTGGATAGTTTCCTGGTGAGTCACTATATCTGCCCCGGGACCCTTTTTCAGTTCATCCCTCTTTCTAACTCAGATATTTTTCTTCTAGTTCACTGTATCTGGGGCTGGATAGTTTCCTGGTGAGTCACTATATCTGCCCCGGGGCCCTGTTTCGGTTCATACCTGTTTCTAACTCGGATATTTTTCTTCTGCTTCACTGTATCTGGGGATGGATAGTTTCCTAGTGAGGAACTATATCTGGCTCAGGGGCCTGTTTCGGTTCATCCCTATTTCTGACTCGGATATTTTTCTTATGTTTCACTTTATCTGTGGGACTGGACAGTTTTCTGGTGAGTCACTATATCTGCTCCGGGAACCTATTTCAGTTCATCCGTGTTTCTACATGTTTCTAACTCTGATATTTTTCTTATAGTGCACTGTATCGAGGACTGCACAGATTCCTGACGAGTCATTATATCTGCCCCGGGACCCGCTTTCGGTACATCCCTGTTTCTGACTTAGATATTTTTCTTATGGTTCACTGTATCTGGGGCTGGACAGTTTCCGGGCGAGTCACTATATCATGCCCAGGGCCCTGTTTCAGTTCATCCTTGTTTCTGAGTCAGATATTTTTCTTATGGTTCCCTGTATCTGGGACTAGACTGTTTCCTGATCAGTGACTATATCTGCCCTGGGACCCTGTTTCTAACTGTTTCTTACTTGGATATTTTTCTTTTGGTTCGCGGTATCTGGGGCTGGACAGTTTCCTGGTGAGTCACTATATCTGCCCCGGGAACCTGTTTCGGTTCATCCCTGTTTCTAACTCGGATATTTTTCTTATGGTTCACAGTATCTGGGGTTGAATAGTTTCCTGGAGAGTCACTATATCTGGCTCAGGACCCTGTTTCGGTTCGTCCCTATTTCTGAGTCGGATATTTTTCTTATGGTTCAATTTATCTGGAACTGGACAGTTTCCTAGTGAGTCACTATATCTGCCCCGGAACCCTGTTTCGGTTCATCCCTATTTCTAAATGTTTCTAACTCGGATATTTTTCTTATAGTTCACTGTATCAAGGACTGGACAGAATCCTGGTGAGTCACAATATCTGCCCCGGGACCCGTTTTCGGTTCATCCCTGGTTCTAACTCAGATATTTTGCTTATGGTTCACTGTACCTGCGGCTGGACGGTTTCCTGGTGTGTCACTATATCTGCCCCGGGACCCTTTTTCGGTACATCACTGTTTCTAACTCGGATATTTTTCTTTTGGTTCACTGTATATGGAGCTGGACAGTTTCCTGGTGAGTCACTATATCTGCCCCGGGACCCTGTTTCGGTTCATCCCTATTTCTAACTCGGATATTTTTCTTCTGGTTCACTGTAACTGGGGCTGACTAGTTTCCTGGTGAGTCACTATATCTGGGCCAGGGCCCTGTTTCGGTTCATCCCTCTTTCTGACTCGGATATTTTTCTTATGGTTCACTTTATCTGGGACTGGACAGTTTCCTGGTGAGACACTATATCTGCCCTGGGACCCTTTTTCGGTTCATCCCTGTGTCTAAATATTTCTAACTCGGATATTTTTCTTATAATTCACTGTATTTATGACTGGACAGATTCTTGGTGAGTCACTATATCGGCCCCGGGACCCTGTTTCGGTTCATCCCTGTTTCTAACTCAGATATTTTTCTTTTGGTTCACTGTATCTTGCTCGGGACCCGTTTTCGGTACATCCCTTTTTCTAACTCGGATATTTTTCTTATGGTTCACTTTATCTGGGACTGGACAGTTTCCTGGTGAGTCACTATATCTGCTCCGGGACCCTGTTTCGGTTCATCCCTGTGTCTAAATGTTTCTAACTCGTATATTTTTCTGATAGTGCACTGTATCGTGGACTGGACAGATTCCTGGCGAGTCACTATAGCTGCTCCGGCACCCGCTTTCGGTACATCCCTGTTTCTAATTGTTTCTGACTCAGATATCTTTCTTACGGTTCACTGTATCTAGGGCTAGACAGTTTCCTTGTGCGTCACTATATCTACCCCGGGACCCTGTTTCTGTTAATCGCTGTTTCTAACTGTTTCTTACTCGGATATTTTTCTTATGGTTCACTGTATCTGGGGCTGGACTGTTTCCTGGTGAGTCACTATTTCAGGCCCAGGGCCCTGTTTCGGTTCATCCTTGTTTCTGAGTCAGATATTTTTCTTATAGCTCCCTGTACCTGGGACTGGACTGTTTCTAGGTGAGTCACTATATCTGCTCCGGGGCCCTGTTTCGGTTCATCCCTTTTTCTAATACAGATATTTTTCTTCTGGTTCACTGTATCTGGGGCTGGATAGTTTCCTGTTGAGTTACTATATCTGGCCTAGGGCCATTTTCGGTTCATCCCTGTTTCTAACTCGGATATTTTTCTTATGCTTCACTGTATCTGGGGCTGGACAGTTTCCTGGTGAGCCACTATATCTGCCCCGGGGCCCTGTTTCGGTTCATCCCTGTTTCTAACTCGGATATTTTTCTTCTGGTTCACTGCATCTGGGGATGGATAGTTTCCTGGTGAGGCACTATATCTGGCCCAGGGCCCTGTTTCGGTTCATCCCTACTTCTGACTCGGATATTTTTCTTATGGTTCACTTAATCTGGGACTGGACAGTTTTCTGGTGAGTCACTATATCTGCTCCGGGACCCTGTTTCGGTTCATCCCTGTTTCTACATGTTTCTAACTCGGATATTTTTCTTATAGTGCACTGTATCGAGGACTGGACTGTTTCCTGGTGAGTCACTATATCTGCCCCGGGACCCTATTTCGGTTCATTCTTGTTTCTAACTGTTTCTTACTTGGATATTTGTCTTTTGGTTCACTGTATCTGGGGATGGACAGTTTCCTGGTGAGTCACTATATTTGCCCCGGGACCCTGTTTCGGTTCATCCCTGTTTCTAACTCGGATATTTTACTTATGGTTCATTGTATCTGGGGCTGGATAGTTTCCTGTTGAGTTACTATATCTGGCCTAGGGCCATTTTCGGTTCATCCCTGTTTCTAACTCGGATATTTTTCTTATGCTTCACTGTATCTGGGGCTGGACAGTTTCCTGGTAAGGCACTATATATGCCCCGGGGCCCTGTTTCGGTTCATCCCTGTTTCTAACTCGGATATTTTTCTTCTGGTTCACTGCATCTGGGGATGGATAGTTTCCTGGTGAGGCACTATATCTGGCCCAGGGCCCTGTTTCGGTTCATCCCTACTTCTGACTCGGATATTTTTCTTATGGTTCAGTTAATCTGGGACTGGACAGTTTTCTGGTGAGTCACTATATCTGCTCCGGGACCCTGTTTCGGTTCATCCCTGTTTCTACATGTTTCTAACTCGGATATTTTTCTTATAGTGCACTGTATCGAGGACTGGACTGTTTCCTGGTGAGTCACTATATCTGCCCCGGGACCCTATTTCGGTTCATTCTTGTTTCTAACTGTTTCTTACTTCGATATTTGTCTTTTGGTTCACTGTATCTGGGGCTGGACAGTTTCCTGTTGAGTCACTATATTTGCCCCGGGACCCTGGTTCGGTTCATCCCTGTTTCTAACTCGGATATTTTACTTATGGTTCATTGTATCTGGGGATGGATAGTTTCCTGTTGAGTTACTATATCTGGCCTAGGGCCATTTTCGGTTCATCCCTGTTTCTAACTCGGATATTTTTCTTATGCTTCACTGTATCTGGGGCTGGACAGTTTCCTGGTAAGGCACTATATCTGCCCCGGGGCCCTGTTTCGGTTCATCCCTGTTTTTAACTCAGATATTTTTCTTCTGGATCACTGTATCTGGGGATGGATAGTTTCCTGGTGAGGCACTATATCTGGCCCAGGGCCCTGTTTCGGTTCATCCCTACTTCTGACTCCGATATTTTTCTTATGGTTCAGTTAATCTGGGATTGGATAGTTTTCTGGTGAGTCACTATATCTGCTCCGGGACCCTGTTTCGGTTCATCCCTGTTTCTACATGTTTCTAACTCGGATATTTTTCTTATAGTGCACTGTATCGAGGACTGGACTGTTTCCTGGTGAGTCACTATATCTGCCTCGGGACCCTATTTCGGTTCATTCCTGTTTCTTACTTGGATATTTGTCTTTTGGTTCACTGTATCTGGGGCTGGACAGTTTCCTGGTGACTCACTATATTTGCCCCGGGACCCTGTTTCGGTTCATCCCTGTTTCTAACTCGGATATTTTACTTATGGTTCACAGTATCTGGGGCTACATAGTTTCCTGGAGAGTCACTATATCTGGCCCAGGGCCCTGTTTCGATTCGTCCCTCTTTCTGACTAGGATATTTTTCTTATGGTTCACTTTATCTGGGACTGGATAGTTTCCTGGTGAGTCACTATATCTGCCCCGGAACCCAGTTTCGGTTCATCCCTATTTCTAAATGTTTCAAACTCGGATATTTTTCTTATAGTTCACTGTATCAAGGACTGGACAGAATCCTGGTGAGTCACAATATCTGCCCCGGGACCCGTTTTAGGTTCATCCCTGTTTCTAACTCGGATATTTTGCTTATGGTTCACTGTACCTGCAGCTGGACGGTTTCCTGCTGTGTCACTATATCTGCCCCGGGACCCTTTTTCGGTTCATCCCTGTTTCTAACTGTTTTTAACTCGGATATTTTTCTTTTGGTTCACTGTATATGGAGCTGGACAGTTTCCTGGTGAGTCACTATATCTGCCCCGGGACCCTATTTCGGTTCATCCCTATTTCTGACTCGGATATTTTTCTTATGGTTCACTTTATCTGGGACTGGACAGTTTCCTGGTGGGTCACTATATCTGCTCCGGGACCCTATTTCGGTTCATCCCTATTTCTAAATGTTTCTAACTCGGATATATTTTTGATAGTTCATTGTATAGAGGACAGGACAATTTCCTGGTGAGTCACTATCTCTGCCCCGGGACCCTGTTTCGGTTCAGCCCTGTTTCTAAATATTTCTAACTCGAATATTTTTCTTATAATTCACTGTATCTAGGACTGGACAGTTTCCTGGTGAGTCACTATATCTGCCTCGGGACCCTATTTCGGTTCATCCCTTTTTCTAACTCGGATATTTTTCTTCTGGTTCACTGTAACTGGGGCTGACTAGTTTCCTGGTGAGTCACTATATCTGGGCCAAGGCCCTGTTTTGGTTCATCCCTTTTTCTAACTCGAATATTTGGCTTGTGGTTCACTATACCTGGGGCTGGACAGTTTTCTTGTGAGTCACTATATATGCCCCGGGAGCCTTTTTCGGTTCATCCCAGTTTCTAACTATTTCTAACTCGAATATTTTTCTTTTGGTTCACTGTATCTGGGGCTGGACAGTTTCCTGGTGAGGCACTATATCTGCCTCAGGATCCGTTTTCGGTTCATCCCTATTTCTAACTCGGATATTTTTCTTATGGTTCACTGTACCTGGGGCTGGACAGTTTCCTGGTGAGACACTATATCTGCACCGGGACCCTTTTTCGGTTCATCCCTGTTTCTAAATGTTTCTAACTCGGATATTTTTCTTATAATTCACTGTATCTATGACTGGACAGATTCTTGGTGAGTCACTATATCGGCCCCGGGACCCTATTTCTAACTCAGATATTTTTCTTTTGGTTCACTGTATTTGGCTCGGGACCCGTTTTCGGTTCATCCCTTTTTGTAACTCGGATATTTTTCTTATGGTTCACTTTATCTGGGACTGGACAGTTTCCTGGTGCGTCACTATATCTGCTCCGGGACCCTGTTTCGGTTCATCCCTGTTTCTAAATGTTTCTAACTCCGATATTTTTCTTATAGTGCACTGTATCAAGGACGGGACAGATTCCTGGCGAGTCACTATATCTGCCCCGGGACCCGCTTTCGGTACATCCCTGTTTCTATCTGTTTTTGACTCAGACATTTTTCTTATGGTTCACTGTATCTGGGGCTGGACAGTTTCCCGTTGAGTGACTATATCTACCCCGGGACCCTGTTTCTGTTCATCCCTGCTTCTAACTGTTTCTTACTCGGATAGTTTTCTTATGGCTAACTGTATCTAGGGCTGGACAGTTTCCGGGTGAGTCACTATATCAGGCCCAGGGCCCTGTTTCGGTTCATCCTTGTTTCTGAGTCAGATATTTTTCTTATGGTTCCCTGTATCTGGGACTGGACAGTTTCCTGGTGAGTCAATATATCTGCCCCGGAACCCTGTTTCGGTTCATCCCTATTTCTAATTGTTTCTAACTCGGATATTTTTCTTATAATTCACTGTATCTGTGACTACACAGTTTCGTGGTGAGTCAATATATCTGCCCCGGGACCCTGTTTCGGTTCATCCTTGTTTCTAAATGTTTCTAACTCAAATATTTTTCTTATAATTCACTGTATCTAGGACTGGGCAGATTCCTGGTGAGTCACTATATCTGCCCCGGGACCCATTTTCGGTTCATCCATGTTTCTAACTCGGATATTTTTCTTATGGTTCACTGTATCTGGGGCTGGACAGTTTCTTGGTGAGTCACTATATCTGCCCCGAGACCCTGTTTCGGTTCATCCCTATTTCTAACTCGAACATTTTTCTTCTGGTTCACTGTATCTGGGGCTGGATAGTTTCCTAGTGAGTCACTATATCTGCCACGGGACCCTATTTCGATTCATCCCTGTTTCTAACTCAGAAATTTTTCTTCTGGTTCACTGTATCTGGAGCTGGATAGTTTCTTGTTGAGTTACTATATCTGGCCTAGGGCCATTCTCGGTTCATCCCTGTTTCTGACACTGATATTTTTCTTATGGATCACTGTATCTGGGACTGGACTGTTTCCGGGTGAGTCACTATAACTGCCCCGGGACCCTGTTTCGGTTCATCCCAGTTTCTAACTGTTTCTAACTCGGATATTTTTCTTTTGGTTCACTGTATCTGTGGCTGGACAGTTTCCTGGTGAGGCACTATATCTGCCTTAAGACCCATTTTCGGTTCATCCCTGTTTCTAATTATTTCTAAATCGAATATTTTTCTTATAATTCACTGTATCTAGGACTTGATAGTTTCCTGGTGAGTCACTATATCTGCCTCGGGAGCCGTTTTCGGTTCATCCCTTTTTCTAACTGAGATATTTTGCTTATGGTTCACTGTACCTGGGGCTGGACAGTTTCCTGGTGAGTCACTATATATGCCCCGGGATCCTGTTTCTGTTCATCCCTCCTTCTAACTGTTTCTTACTCGGATATTTTTCTTATGGCTCACTGTATCTAGGGCTGGACAGTTTCCGGATGAGTCACTATATCAAGCCCAGGGCCCTGTTTCGGTTCATCCTTGTTTCTGCGTCAGATATTTTTCTTATGGTTCCCTGTATCTGGGACTGGACAGTTTCCTGGTGAGTCACTATATCTGCCCTGGAACCCTGTTTCGGTTCATCCCTGTTTCTAAATGTTTCTAACTCGGATATTTTTCTTATAGTTCACTGTATCGAGGACTGGACAGTTTCCTGGGGAGTCACTAAATCTGCCCCGGGACCCTATTTCCGTACATCGTTGTTTCTAAATGTTTCTAACTCGAATATTTTTTTTATAATTCACTGTATCTAGAACTGGACAGATTCCTGGCGAGTCACTATATCTTCCCTGCGACCCACTTTCGGTACATCCCAGTTTCTAACTGTTCTGACTCAGATATTTTTCTTACGGTTCACTGTTTCTAGGGCTAGACAGTTTCTTGGTGAGTCACTATATCTACCCCGGGACCCTGTTTCTGTTCATCCCTGTTTCTAACTGTTTCTTACTCGGTTATTTTTCTTATGGTTCACTGTATCTGGGGCTGGACAGTTTCCGGGTGGGTCACTATTTCAGGCCCAGGGCCCTGTTTCGGTTCATCCCTGTTTCTGAGTCAGATATTTTTCTTATGGTTCCCTCTATCTGGGACTGGACAGTTTCCTGGTGAGTCACTATATCTGCCCCGGGACCCTTTTTCGGTTCATCCCTCTTTCCAAATGTTTTTAACTCTGATATTTTTCTTATAATTCACTGTATCTATGACTGGACAGATTCCTGTTGAGTCACTATATCAGCCCCGGGACCCTGTTTCGGTTCATCCCTGTTTCTATCTCAGATATTTTTCTTCTAGTTCACTGTATCTGGGGCTGGATAGTTTCCTGTTGAGTTACTAAATCTGGCCTAGGGCCATTTTCGGTTCATCCCTGTTTCTGACTCGGATATTTTTCTTATGGTTCCCTGTATCTGGGGCTGGACAGTTTCCTGGTGAGTCACTATATCTGCCCCGGGGCCCTGTTTCGGTTCATCCCTGTTTCTAACTCGGATATTTTTCTTCTGGTTCACTATATCTGGGGATGGATAGTTTCCTGGTGAGGCACGATATCTAGCTCCGGGCCCTGTTTCGGTTCATCCCTATTTCTGACTCGGATATTTTTCTTATGTTTCACTTTATCTGTGGGACTGGACAGTTTTCTGGTGAGTCACTATATCTGCTCCAGGACCCTGTTTCAGTTCATCCGTGTTTCTACATGTTTCTAACTCTGATATTTTTCTTATAGTGCACTGTATCGAGGACGGGACAGATTACTGGCGAGTCACTATATCTGCCCCGGGACCCGCTTTCGGTACATCCCTGTTTCTAACTGTTTTTGACTCAGATATTTTTCTTATGGTTCACTTTATCAGGGGCTGGACAGTTTCCTGTTGAGTCATTATATCTACGCCGGGAGCCTGTTTATGTTCATCCCTGGTTCTAACTGTTTCTTAATCGGATATTTTTCTTATGGCTCACTGTATCTGGGGCTGGACAGTTTCCGAGAGAGTCACTATATCAGGCCCAGGGCCCTGTTTCGGTTCATCCCTATTTCTGACTCGAATATTTTTCTTATGGTTCACTTTATTTGGGACTGGACAGTTTTTTGGTGAGTCACTATATCTGCTCGGGGACCCTGTTTCGGTTCATCCCTATTTCTAAATGTTTCTAACTTGGATATTTTTCTTATAGTGCACTGTATCGAGGACTGGACAGATTCCTGGCGAGTCATTATATCTGCCCCGGGACCCGCTTTCGGTACATCCCTGTTTCTAACTGTTTCTAACTCAGATATTTTTCTTATGGTTCACTGTATCTGGGGCTGGACAGTTTCCTGTTGAGTCACTATATCTACCCCGGGACCCTGTTTCTGTTCATCCCTGCTTCTAACTGTTTCTTACTTGGATATTTTTCTTATGGCTCACTGTATCTAGGGCTGGACAGTTTCCGGGTGAGTCACTATATCAGGCCCAGGGCCATGTTTCGGTTCATCCTTGTTTCTGAGTCAGATATTTTTCTTATGGTTTCTTGTATCTGGGACTGGTCTGTTTCCTGGTGAGTCACTATATCTGCCCCGGGGTCCTGTTTCGGTTCATCCCTGTTTCTAACTCGAACATTTTTCTTCTGGTTCATTGAATCTGGGGCTGGACAGTTTCCTGGTGAGTCACTATATCTGCTCCGGGACCCTGTTTCGGTTCATCTCTGTTTCTAAAAATTTCTAACTCATATATTTTTCATATAGTGCACTGTATCGAGCACTGGACAGATTCCTGGCGAGTCACTATATCTGCTCTGGGACCCGCTTTCGGTACATCCCTGTTTCTAACTATTTTTGACTCAGATATTTTTCTTATGGTTCACTCTATCTGGGGCTGGACAGTTTCCTGTTGAGTCACTATATCTACGCCGAGACCCTGTTTCTGTTCATCCCTGCTTCTAACTGTTTCTTACTTAGATATTTTTCTTATGTCTCACTTTATCTGTGGCAGGACAGTTTCCGGTTGAGTCACTATATCAGGCCCAGGGCCCTGTTTCGGTCCATCCTTGTTTCTGAGTCAGATATTTTTCTTATGGTTCCCTGTATCTGGGACTGAACAGTTTCCTGGTGAGTCACTGTATCTGCCCCGGGACCCTGTTTCGGTTCATCCCTGTTTCTAACTGTTTCTTCCTTGGATATTTTTCTTTTGGTTCACTCTATCTGGGGCTAGACAGTTTCCTGGTAAGTAATATCTGCCCCGGGGCCCTGTTTCGGTTCGTCTCTATTTCTGACTTGGATAGTTTTCTTATGGTTCACTTTATCTGGGACAGGACAGTTTCCTGGTGAGTCACTATATCTGCCCCGGAACACTGTTTCGGTTCATCCCTGTTTCTAACTGTTTCTTACTTGGATATTTTTCTTATGGCTCACTGTATCTGTGGCTGGACAGTTTTCGGGTGAGTCACTATATAAGCCCCAGGGCCCTGTTTCGGTTCATCCTTTTTTCTGAGTCAGATATTTTTCTTATGGTTCCCTGTATCTGGGACTGGACAGTTTCCTGTTGTGTCACTATATCTACCCCGGCACCCTGTTTCTGTTCATCCATGCTTCTAACTGTTTCTTACTCGGATATTTTTCTTATGGCTCACTGTATCTGGGGCTGCACAGTTTCCGGGTGAGTCACTATATCAGGCCCAGGGCCCTGTTTCGGTTCATCCTTGTTTCTGAGTCAGATATTTTTCTTATGGTTCCCTGTATATGGAACTGGACAGTTTCCTGGTGAGCCACTATATCTGCCCCGTCACCCTGTTTCGGTTCATCCCTGTTTCTAACTGGGATATTTTTCTTTTGGTTCACTGTATCTGGGGCTGGACAGTTTCCTCGTGACTCACTATATCTGCCCCGGGACACTGTTTCAGTTCATCCCTGTTTCTAAATGTTTCTAACTCGGATATTTTTCTTATAGAGCACTGTATCGAGGACTGGACAGATTCTTGGCGAGTCACTATATCTGCCCCGGGACCCGCTTTCGGTACATCCCTGTTTCTCACTATTTTTTACTCAGATATTTTTCTTTTGGTTCACTGTATCAGGGGCTGAACAGTTTCCTGTTGAGTCATTATACCTACCCCGGGACACGTTTCTATTTCTCCCTTCTTCTAACTGTTTCTTACTCAGATATTTTTCTTATGGCTCACTGTATCTAGGGCTGGACAGTTTCTGGTTGAGTCACTATATCTGCTCCGGGACCCTGTTTCGGTTCATCCCTGTTTCTAACTCAGATATTTTTCTTCTGGTTCACTGTATCTGGGGCTGGATAGTTTCCTGGTGAGGCACTATATCTGGCCCAGGGCCCTGTTTCGGTTCATCCCTATTTCTGACTCGGATATTTTTCTGATGGTTCACTTTATCTGCGACTGAACAGTTTCCTGGTGAGTCACTATATTTGCTCCGGGACCATCTTTCAGTTCATCCCTGTTTCTAAATGCTTTTGACTCGGATATTTTTCTTATAGTGCACTATATCGAGGACTGGACAGATTCCTAGCGAGTCACTATATCTACCCCAGGACCCGCTTTCGATACATCCCTGTTTCTAACTGTTTTTGACTCAGATATGTTTCTTATGGTTCACTGTATCAGGGGCTGGACAGTTTCCTTTTGAGTCATTATATCTACCCCGGGACCCTGTTTCTGTTCATCCCTGCTTCTAACTGTTTCTTACTCGGATATTTTTCTTATGGCTCACTGTATCTGGGGCTGGACAGTTTCTGGGTGAGTCACTATATCAGGACCAAGGCCCTGTTTCGGTTCATTCTTGTTTCTGAGTCAGATATTTTTCTTATGGTTCACTGTATCAGGGGCTGGACAGTTTCCTGTTGAGTCATTATATCTACCCCGGGACCCTGTTTCTGTTCATCCCTGCTTCTAACTGTTTCTTACTCGGATATTTTTCTTATGGCTCACTGTATCTGGGGCTGGACAGTTTCTGGGTGAGTCACTATATCAGGACCAAGGCCCTGTTTCGGTTATTCTTGTTTCTGAGTCAGATATTTTTCTTATGGTTCACTGTATCAGGGGCTGGACAGTTTCCTGTTGAGTCATTATATCTACCCCGGGACCCTGTTTCAGTTCATCCCTGCTTCTAACTTTTTCTTACTTGGATATTTTTCTTATGGCTCACTGTATCTGGGGCTGGACAGTTTCCGGGTGAGTCACTATATCAGGCCCAGGGCCCTGTTTCGATTCATCCTTGTTTCTGAGTCAGATATTTTTCTTATGGTTCCCTGTATCTGGGACTGGACATTTTCCTAGTGAGTCTCTATATCTGCCCCGGCAACCTGTTTCGGTTCATCCCTGGTTCTAACTGTTTCTTAATGGGATATTTTACTTTTTGTTCACTGTATCTGGGGCTGGACAGTTTCCTGGTGACTCACTATATCTGCCCCGGGACGCTGTTTCAGTTCATCCCTGTTTCTAAATGTTTTATAACTCCGATATTTTTCTTATAGTGCACTGTATCGAGGACTGGACAGATTCCTGGCGAGTCACTATATCTGCCCCAAGACCCGCTTTCGATACATCCCTGTTTCTAACTATTTTTTACTCAGATATTTTTCTTATGGTTCACTGTATCAGGGGCTGGACAGTTTCCTGTTGAGTCATTATATCTACCCCGGGACCCTGTTTCTGTTTCTCCCTGCTTCTAACTGTTTCTTACTCGGATAGTTTTCTTATGGCTCACTGAATCTGGGGCTGGACAGTTTCCATGTGAGTCACTATATCAGGCCCAGGGCCCTGTTTCGATTCATCCTTGTTTCTGAGTCAGATATTTTTCTTATGGTTCCCTGTATCTGGGACTGGACTGTTTCCTGGTGAGTCACTATATCTGCTCTTGGGCCCTGTTTCGGTTCATCCCTGTTTCTAACTCGGATATTTTTCTTCTGGTTCGCTGTATCTGGGGCTGGATAGTTTCCTGGTGAGTCACTATATCTGGCCTAAGGCCCTGTTTCGGTTCGTCCCTATTTCTGATTAGGATATTTTTCTTATGGTTCATTTTATCTGGGACTGGACAGTTTCCTGGGTAGTCACTATATCTGCCCCGGAACCCTGTTTCGGTTCATCCCTGTTTCTAAATGTTTCTAACACAGATATTTTTCTTATAGTTCACTGTATCGAGGACTGGACAGATTCTTGTTGAGTCACTATATCTGCCCCGGGACCCGTTTTCGGTTCATCCCTATTTTAAACTGTTTCTGACTCAGATATTTTTCTTATGGTTCACTGTATCTGGGGCTGGACAATTTCCTGTTGAGTCATTATATCTACCCCTGGACCATGTTTCCGTTCATCCCTGCCTCTAACTGTTTCTTACTCGGATATTTTTCTTATGGCTCACTGTATCCGGGGCTGGACAATTTTCGGGTGAGTAACTATATCAGGCCCGGGGCCCAGTTTGGGTTCATCGTTGTTTCTGAGTCAGATATTTTTCTTATGGTTCCCTGTATCTGGGACTGGACAGTTTCCTGGTGAGTCACTATATCTGCCCCGGGACCCTGTTTCGGTTCATCCCTGTTTCTAACTGTTTCTTACTTGGATATTTTTCTTTTGGTTCACTGTATCTGGGGCTGGACAATTTCCTGGTGAGTCACTATATCTGCCCCGGGACCCTGTTTCAGTTCTTCCCTATTTCTAAATGTTTCTAACTCAGATATTTTTCTTATAGTGCACTGTATCGAGGACTGGACAGATTCCTGGCAAGTGACTATATCTGCCCCAGGACCCGCTTTCGGTACATCCCTGTTTCTAACTGTTTTTGACTCAGATATTTTTCTTATGGTTCACTGTATCAGGGGCTGGACAGTTTCCTGTTGAGTCATTATATCTACCCCGGGACCCTGTTTCTTTTCATCCCTGCTTCTAACTATTTCTTACTCGGATATTTTTCTTATAGCTCACTGTATCTGGGGCTGGACAGTTTCCAGGTGAGTCACTATATCAGGCCCAGGGCCCTGTTTCGATTCATACTTGTTTCTGAGTCAGATATTTTACTTATGGTTCCATGTATCTGGGATTGGACTGTTTCCTGGTGAGTCACTATATCTGCTCCTGGGCCTTTTTTCGGTTCATCCCTGTTTCTAACTCGGATATTTTTCTTCTGGTTCGCTGTATCTGGGGCTGGATAGTTTCCTGGTGAGGCACTATATCTGGCCCAGGGCCCTGTTTCGGTTCATCCCTATTTCTGACTCGGATATTTTTCTTATGGTTCGCTTTATCTGGGACTGAACAGTTTCCTGGTGAGTCACTATATCTGTCCCGGGACCCTGTTTCGGTTCATCCCTGTTTCTAACTCAGATATTTTTCTTATGGCTCACTGTATCTGGGGCTGGATAGTTTCCGAGTGAGTCACTATATCAGGCCCAGGGCCTTCTTTCGGTTCATCCTTGTTTCTGAGTCAGATATTTTTCTTATGGTTCCCTGTATCTGGGACTGGACAGTTTCCTGGTGAGTCACTATATCTGCCCCGGAATCCAGTTTCGGTTCACCCCTGTTTCTAAATGTTTCTAACTCGGATATTTTTCTTATAGTTAATTGTATCGAGGACTAGACAGATTCCTGGTGAGTCACTATATCTGCCCCGGGACCCGTTTTCAGTTCATCCGTATTTCTAACTGTTTCTGACTCAGATATTTTTCTTATGGTTCACTGTATCTGGGGCTGGACAATTTCTTGTTGAATCATTATATCTACCCCGGGACCCTGTTTCAGTTCATCCCTGTTTCTAAATGTTTCTAACTTGGATATTTTTGTTATAGTGCACAGTATCGAGGACTGGACAGATACCTGGCGAGTCACTATATCTGCCCCGGGACCTGCTTTCGGTACATCCCTGTTTCTAACTGTTTTTGACTCAGATATTTTTCTTATGGCTCACTGTATTTGGGGCTGGACAGTTTCCGGGTGAGTCAGTATATCAGGCCCAGGGCCCTGTTTCGATTCATCCTTTTTTTTGAGTCAGATATTTTCTTATGGTTCCCTGTATCTGGGACTAGACTGTTTCCTGGTGACTCATTATATCTGCTCCGGGACCCTGTTTCGGTTCATCCCTATTTATAACTCGGATATTTTTCTTCTGGTTCACTGTATCTGGGGCTGGATAGTTTCCTGGTGACGCACTATATCTGGCCCAGGGCCCTGTTTCGGTTCATCTCTATTTCTGACTCGGATATTTTTCTAATGGTTCACTATATTTTGGACTGAACAGTTTCCTGGTGAGTCACTATATCTGCTCCGGGACCCTTTTTCGGTTCATCCCTGTTTCTAACTGTTTCTTACTTGGATTTTTTCTTTTGGTTGACTGTATTTGGGGCTGGACAGTTTCCTGGTGAGTCACTATATCTGCCCCGGGACCTTGTTTCAGTTCATCCCTGTATCTAAATTTTTCTAACTCGGATATTTTTCTTATAGTGCACTGTATCGAGGACTGGACAGATTCCTGGCGAGTCATTATATCTGCCCCGGGACCCGCTTTCGGTACATCACTGTTTCTAACTGTTTTTGACTCAGATATTTTTCTTATGGTTCACTGTATAAGGGGATGGACAGTTTCCTGTTGAGTCATTATATCTACCTTGGGACCGTGTTTCTGTTCATCCCTGCTTCTAACTATTTCTTACTCGGATATTTTTTTTATGGCTCACTGTATCTGGGGCTGGACAGTTTCCGGGTGAGTCACTATATCAGGCCCAGGGCCCTGTTTCGGTTGATCCTTGTTTCTGAGTCAGATATTTTTCTTATGGTTCCCTGTATCTGGGACTGGACTGTTTCCTGGTGACGCACTATATCAGGCTCAGGGCCCTGTTTCGGTTCATCTCTATTTCTGACTCGGATATTTTTCTTATGGTTCAGTTTATATGGGACTGAACAGTTTCCTAGTGAGTCACTATATCTGCTCCGGGACCCTGTTTCGGTTCATCCCTGTTTCTAAATGTTTCTAACTCGGATATGTTTCTTATAGTGCACTGTATCGAGAACTGGACAGATTCCTGGCGAGTCACTATATCTGCCCCGGGACCCGCTTTCGGTACATCCCTGTTTCTAACTGTTTTTGACTCAGATATTGTTCTTATGGTTCACTGTATCAGGGGCTGGACAGTTTCCCGTTGAGTCATTATATCTACCCCGGGACCCTGTTTCTGTTCATCCCTGCTTCTAACTGTTTCTTACTCGGATATTTTTCTTATGGTTCACTGTATCTTGGGCTGGAGAGTTTCCGGTTGAGTCACTATATCAGGCTCAGGGCCCTGTTTCGGTTCATCCTTGTTTCTGAGTCAGATATTTTTCTTATGGTTCCCTGTATCTGGGACTGGACAGTTTCCTGGTGAGTGACTATATCTGCCCCGGGACCCTATTTCGGTTCATTCCTTTTTCTTACTTGGATATTTATCTTTTGGTTCACTGTATCTGGGGCTGGACAGTTTCCTGGTGAGTCATTTTATCTGCCCCGGGACCCTGTTTCAGTTCATCCCTGTTTCTAAATGTTTCTAACTTAGATATTTTTCTTTTAGTTCACTGTATCTGGGACTGGACAGTTTCCTGGTGAGTCACTATATTGCCCCGGGACCCTATTTCGGTTCATTCCTTTTTCTTACTTGGATATTTATCTTTTGGTTCACTGTATCTGGGGCTGGACAGTTTCCTGGTGAGTCATTTTATCTGCCCCGGGACCCTGTTTCAGTTCATCCCTGTTTCTAAATGTTTCTAACTTAGATATTTTTCTTTTAGTTCACTGTATCTGGGACTGGACAGTTTCCTGGTGAGTCACTATATTGCCCCGGGACCCTATTTCGGTTCATTCCATTTTCTTACTTGGATATTTATCTTTTGGTTCACTGTATCTGGGGCTGGAAAGTTTCCTGTTGAGTCATTATATCTACCCCGGGACCTTGTTTCTGTTCATCCCTGCTCCTAACTGTTTCTTACTCGGATATTTTTCTTATGGCTCACTGTATCTGGGGCTAGACAGTTTCCGGGTGAGTCACAATATCAGGCCCAGGGCCCTGTTTCGGTTCATTCTTGTTTCTGAGTCAGATATTTTTCTTATGTTTCCCTGTATCTGGGACTGGACTGTTTCCATGTGAGTCACTATATCTGCTCCGGGGCCCTGTTTCGGTTCATCCTTGTTTCTAACTCGGATATCTTTCTTCTGGTTCACTGTATCTGGGGCTGGATAGTTTCCAAGTGACGCACTATATCTGGCCCAGGGCCCTGTTTTGGTTCATCTCTATTTCTGACTCGGATATTTTTCTTATTGTTAACTTTATCTGGGACTGAACAATTTCCTGGTGAGTCACTATATCTACTCCGGGACCCTATTTCGGTTCATCCCTGTTTCTAAATGTTTTTAACTCGGACATTTTTCTTATAGTGCACTGTATCGAGGACTGGACAGATTCCTGGCTAGTCACTATATCTGCCCCGGGACCCGCTTTCGGTACATCCCTGATTCTAACTGTTTTTGACTCAGATATTTTTCTTATAGTTCACTGTATCTGGGGCTGGACAGTTTCCTATTGAGTCGCTATATCTACCCCGGGACCCTGTTTCTGTTCATCCCTGCTTCTAACTGTTTCTTACTCGGATATTTTTCTTATGGCTCATTGAATCTGGGACTGGACAGTTTCCTGGTAAGTCACTATATCTGCCCTGGGACCCTGTTTCGGTTCATCTCTGCTTTTAACTGTTTCTTACTCGGACATTTTTCTTATGGCTCACTGTATCTGGGGTTGGACAGTTTCCGGGTGAGTCACTATATCAGGCCCAGGGCCCTGTTTCGATTCATCCTTGTTTCTGAGTCAGATATTTTTCTCATAGTTCTCTGTATCTGGGACTGGACAGTTTCCTGGTGAGTCACTATATCTGCCCCGAGACCCTGTTTCGGTTCATTCCTGTTTCTAACTGTTTCTTACTATGATATTTATCTTTTGGTTCACTTTATCTGGGGCTGGAAAGTTTCCTGGTGAGTCACTATATCTGCTACGGGACCCTGTTTCAGTTCATCCCTGTTTCTAAATGTTTCTAACTCGGATATTTTTCTTATAGTACACTGTATCGAGGACTAGACAGATTCCTGGCGAGTCACTATATCTTCCCCGGGACCCGCTTTCGGTACATACCTGTTTCTAACTGTTTTTGACTCAAATATTTTTCTTATGGTTCACTGTATCAGGGTCTGGACAGTTTCCTGTTGAGTCATTATATCTACCCCGGGACCCTATTTCTGTTCATCCCAGCTCCTAACTGTTTCTTACTCGGATATTTTTCTTATGGCTCACTGTATCTGGGGCTAGACAGTTTCTGGGTGAGTCACTATATCAGGCCCAGGGCTCTGTTTCGGTTCATCCTTGTTTCTGAGTTAGATATTTTTCTTATGGTTCCCTGTATCTGGGACTGGACTGTTTCCTGGTGAGTCACTATATCTGCTCCGGGGCCCTGTTTCGGTTCATCCCTTTTTCTAACTCGGACATCTTTCTTCTGGTTCGCTGTATCTGGGGCTGGATAGTTTCCTGGTGACGCACTATATCTGGCCGAGGGCCCTGTTTCGGTTTATCTCTATTTCTGACTCGGATATTTTTCTTCTGGTTCACTTTATCTGGGACTGAACAGTTTCCTGGTGAGTCACTATATTTACTCCGGGACCCTGTTTCGGTTCATCCCTGTTTCTAAATGTTTCTAACTCGGATATTTTTCTTATAGTGCACTGTATCGAGGACTGGACAGATTCCTGGCGAGTCACTATATCTGCCCCGGGACCCGTTTTCAGCACATCCCTGTTTCTAACTGTTTTTGACTCAGATATTTTTTTTATGGTTCACTGTATCTGGGGCAGGACAGTTTCCTGTTAAGTCACTATATCTACCCTTGGACCCTGTTTCGTTTCATCCCTGCTTCTAACTGTTTCTTACTCGGATATTTTTCTTATGGCTCATTGAATCTGGGACTGGACAGTTTCCTGGTGAGTCACTATATCTGCCCCGGGACCCTGTTTCGGTTCATCCCTTCTTTTAACTGTTTCTTACTCGGATATTTTTCTTATGGCTCACTGTATCTGGGGTTGGATAGTTTCCGGGTGAGTCACTATATCAGGCCCAGGGCCCTGTTTCGATTCATCCTTGTTTCTGAGTCAGATATTTTTCTTATGGTTCCCTGTATCTGGGACTGGACAGTTTCCTGGTGAGTCACTATATCTGCCCCGAGACCCTGTTTCGGTTCATTCCTGTTTCTAACTGTTTCTTACTTGGATATTTATCTTTTGGTTCACTTTATCTGGGGCTGGAAAGTTTCCTGGTGAGTCACTATATCTGCTACGGGACCCTGTTTCAGTTCATCCCTGTTTCTAAATGTTTCTAACTCGGATATTTTTCTTATAGTGCACTGTATCGAAGACTAGACAGATTCCTAGCGAGTCACTATATCTTCCCCGGGACCCGCTGTCGGTACATACCTGTTTCTAACTGTTTTTGACTCAAATATTTTTCTTATGGTTCACTATATCAGGGTCTGGACAGTTTCCTGTTGAGTCATTATATCTACCCCGGGACCCTGTTTTTGTTCATCCCTGCTCCTAACTGTTTCTTACTCGGATATTTTTCTTATGGCTCACTGTATCTGGGGCTAGACAGTTTCTGGGTTAGTCACTATATCAGGCCCAGGGCTCTGTTTCGGTTCATCCTTGTTTCTGAGTTAGATATTTTTCTTATGGTTCCCTGTATCTGGGACTGGACTGTTTCCTGGTGAGTCACTATATCTGCTCCGGGGCCCTGTTTCGGTTCATCCCTGTTTCTAACTCGGATATCTTTCTTCTGGTTCACTGTATCTGGGGCTGGATAGTTTCCTGGTGACGCACTATATCTGGCCCAGGGCCCTGTTTCGGTTCATCTCTATTTCTGACTCGGATATTTTTCTTATGGTTCACTTTATCTGGGACTGAACAGTTTCCTGGTGAGTCACTATATCTACTCCGGGACCCTGTTTCGGTTCATCCCTGTTTCTAAATGTTTCTAACTCGGATATTTTTCTTATAGTGCACTGTATCGAGGACTGGACAGATTCCTGGCGAGTCACTATATCTGCCCCGGGACCCGTTTTCAGTACATCCCTGTTTCTAACTATTTTTGACTCAGATATTTTTCTTATGGTTCACTGTATCTGGAGCAGGACAGTTTCCTGTTGAGTCACTATATCTACCCTTCGACCCTGTTTCTGTTCATCCCTGCTTCTAACTGTTTCTTACTCAGATATTTTTCTTATGGCTCACTGTATGTGGGGCTGGACAGTTTCCGAGTGAGTCACTATATCAGGCCCAGGGCCCTGTTTCGATTCATCCTTGTTTCTGAGTCAGATAATTTTCTTATGGTTCCCTGTATCTAGGACTGGACAGATTCTGGTGAGTCACTATATCTGCCCCGGGACCCTGTTTCGGTTCATCCCTGTTTCTAACTGTTTCTTACTTGAATATTTTTCTTTTGGTTCACTGTATCTGGGGCTGGACAGTTTCCTGGTGAGTCACTATATCTGCCCCGGGACCCTGTTTCAGTTCATCCCTGTTTCTAAATGTTTCTAACTCGGATATTTTTCTTATAGTGCACTGTATCGAAGACTAGACAGATTCCTGGCGAGTCACTATATCTTCCCCGGGACCCGCTTTCGGTACATACCTGTTTCTAACTGTTTTTGACTCAAATATTTTTCTTATGGTTCACTGTATCTGGGGCTGGAAAGTTTCCTGTTGAGTCATTATATCTACCCCGGGACCTTGTTTCTGTTCATCCCTGCTCCTAACTGTTTCTTACTCGGATATTTTTCTTATAGCTCACTGTATCTGGGGCTAGACAGTTTCCAGGTGAGTCACAATATCAGGCCCAGGGCCCTGTTTCGGTTCATTCTTGTTTCTGAGTCAGATATTTTTCTTATGGTTCCCTGTATCTGGGACTGGACTGTTTCCATGTGAGTCACTATATCTGCTCCGGGGCCCTGTTTCGGTTCATCCTTGTTTCTAACTCCGATATCTTTCTTCTGGTTCACTGTATCTGGGGCTGGATAGTTTCCAAGTGACGCACTATATCTGGCCCAGGGCCCTGTTTTGGTTCATCTCTATTTTTGACTAGGATATTTTTCTTATTGTTAACTTTATCTGGGACTGAACAATTTCCTGGTGAGTCACTATATCTACTCAGGGACCCTGTTTCGGTTCATCCCTGTTTCTAAATGTTTCTAACTCGGATATTTTTCTTATAGTGCACTGTATCGAGGACTGGAAAGATTCCTGGCGAGTCACTATATCTGTCCCGGGACCCGCTTTCGGTACATCCCTGATTCTAACTGTTTTTGACTCAGATATTTTTCTTATGGTTCACTGTATCTGGGGCTGGACAGTTTCCTATTGAGTCACTATATCTACCCCGGGAACCTGTTTCTGTTCATCCCTGCTTCTAACTGTTTCTTACTCGGATATTTTTCTTATGGCTCATTGAATCTGGGACTGGACAGTTTCCTGGTGAGTCACTATATCTGTCCCGGCACCCTGTTTCGGTTCATCCCTTCTTTTAACTGTTTCTTACTCGGATATTTTTCTTATGGCTCACTGTATCTGGGGTTGGACAGTTTCCGGTTGAATCACTATATCAGGCCCAGGGCCCTGTTTCGATTCATCCTTGTTTATGAGTCAGATATTTTTCTTATGGTTCCCTGTATCTGGGATTGGACTGTTTCCTGGTGAGTCACTATATCTGCCCCGAGACCCTGTTTCGGTTCATTCCTATTTCTAACTGTTTCTTACTTGGATATTTATCTTTTGGTTCACTTTATCTGGGGCTGGAAAGTTTCCTGGTGAGTCACTATATCTGCTACGGGACCCTGTTTCAGTTCATCGCTGTTTCTAAATGTTTCTAACTCGGATATTTTTCTTATAGTGCACTGTATCGAGGACTAGACAGATTCCTGGTAAGTCACTATATCTTCCCCGGGACCCGCTTTCGGTACATACCTGTTTCTAACTGTTTTTGACTCAAATATTTTTCTTATGGTTCACTGTATTAGGGTCTGGACAGTTTCCTGTTGAGCCATTATATCTACCCTGGGACCCTGTTTCTGTTCATCCCTGCTCGTAACTGTTTCTTACTCGGATATTTTTCTTATGGCTCACTGTATCATGGGCTAGACAGTTTCTAGGTTAGTCACTATATCAGGGCCAGGGCCCTGTTTCGGTTCATCCTTGTTTCTGAGTTAGATATTTTTCTTATGGTTCCCTGTATCTGGGAATGGACTGTTTCCTGGTGAGTCACTATATCTGCACCGGGGCCCTGTTTCGGTTCATCTCTGTTTCTAACTCGGACATCTTTCTTCTGGTTCACTGTATCTGGGGCTGGATAGTTTCCTGGTGACGCACTATATGTGGCCCAGGGCCATGTTTCGGTTCATCTCTATTTCTGACTCGGATATTTTTCTTATGGTTCACTTTATCTGGGACTGAACAGTTTCCTGGTGAGTCACTATATCTTCTCCGGGACCCTGTTTCGGTTCATGTCTGTTTCTAAATGTTTCTAACTCGGATATTTTTCTTATAGTGCACTGTATCGAGGACTGGACAGATTCCTGGCGAGTCACTATATCTGCCCCGGGACCCGTTTTCTGTACATCCCTGTTTCTAACTATTTTTGACTCAGATATTTTTCTTATGGCTCACTGTATCTGGGGCAGGACAGTTTCCTGTTGAGTCACTATATCTGCTCCGGGACCCTGTTTCAGTTCATCCCTGTTTCTAAATTTTTCTAACTCGGATATTTTTGTTATAGTGCACTGTATCGAAGACTGGACAGATTCCTGGCAAGTCACTATATCTGCCCTGGGACCCGCTTTCGGTAGATCCCTTTTTCTAACTGTTTTTGACTCAAATATTTTTCTTATTGTTCACTGTATCAGGGGCTGGACAGTTTCCTGTTGAGTCATTATATCTACCCCGGGACCCTGTTTCTGTTCATCCCTGCTCCTAACTGTTTCTTACTTGGATATTTTTCTTATGGCTCACTGTATCTGGGGCAGGACAGTTTCCGGGAGAGGCACTATATCAGGCCCAGGGCCCTGTTTCGGTTCATCCTTGTTTCTGAGTCAGATATTTCTCTTATGGTTCCCTGTATCTGGGACTGTATAGTTTCCTGGTGAGTCACTATATCTGCCCCGGGACCCTGTTTCGGTTCACCCCTGTTTCTAACTGTTTCTTACTTGGATATTTTTCTTTTGGTTCACTGTATCTGGGGCTGGACAGTTTCCTGGCGAGTCACTATATCTGACCCGGGACCCAGTTTCAGTTCATCCCTGTTTCTAAATTTTTCTAACTTTGATATTTTTGTTATAGTGCACTGTATCAAGGACTGGACAGATTCCTGGCGAGTCACTATATCTGCCCCGGGACCCGCTTTCGGTACATCCCTGTTTCTAATTTTTTTTGACTCAGATATTTTTATTATGGTTCATTGTATCAGGGGCTAGACAGTTTCCTGTTGAGTCATTATATCTACCCCGGGACCCTGTTTCTGTTCATCCCTGCTTCTCACTGTTTCTTACTCGGATATTTTTCTTATGGCTCACTGTATCTGGGGCTAGACAGTTTCCGAGTGAGTCACTATATCAGGCCCAGGGCCCTGTTTCGCTTCATTCTTGTTTCTGAGTCAGCTATTTTTCTTATGGTTCCCTATATCTAGGACTGGACTGTTTACATGTGAGTCACTATATCTGTTTCGGGGCCCTGTTTCGGTTCATCCCTGTTTCTAACTCGGATCTCCTTCTTCTGGTTCACTGTATCTGGGGCTGGATAGTTTCCTGGTGACGCACTATATCTGGCCCAGGGCCCTGTTTCGGTTCATCTCTATTTCTGACTCGGATATTTTTCTTATGGTTCACTTTATCTGGGACTGAACAGTTTCCTGGTGAGTTACTATATCTGCTCCGGGACCCTGTTTCGGTTCATCCCTGTTTCTAAATGTTTCTAACTCGGATATTTTCCTTATAGTGCACTGTATCGAGGACTGGACAGATTCCTGGCGAGTCACTATATCTGCCCCTGGACCCACTTTCGGTACATCCCTGTTTCTAACTATTTTTGACTCAGATATTTTTCTTATAGTTCACTGTATCTGGGGCTGGACAGTTTCCTCTTGAGTCACTATATCTACCCCGGGACCTTGTTTCTGTTCATCCCTGCTTCTAACTGTTTCTTACTCGGATATTTCACTTATGGCTCATTTTATCTGGGACTGCACAGTTTCCTGGTGAGTCACTATATCTGCCCCGGGACCCTGTTTCGGTTCATCCTTGCTTTTAACTATTTCTTACTCGGATATTTTTCTTATGGCTCACTGTATCTGGGGCTGGATAGTTTCCGGGTGAGTCACTATATCAGGCCCAGGGCCCCGTTTCGATTCATCCTTGTTTCTGAGTCAAATATTTTTCTTATGGTTCCCTGTATCTGGGACTGGACAGTTTCTTGGTGAGTCACTATATCTGCCCCGGGACCCTGTTTCGGTTCATTCCTGTTTCTTACTTGGATATTTATCTTTTGGTTCACTGTATCTAGGGCTGGACAGTTTCCTGGTGAGTCACTATATCTGGCCCGGGTCCCTGTTTCAGTTCATCCCTGTTTCTAAATGTTTCTAACTCGGATATTTTTCTTATAGGGCACTGTATCGAGGACTAGATAGATTCCTGGCAAGTCAGTATATCTGCCCCGGGACCCGCTTTCGGTACATCCCTATTTCTAACTGTTTTTGACTCAAATATTTTTCTTATGGTTCACTGTATCAGGGTCTGGACAGTTTCCTGTTGAGTCATTATATCTACCCCGAGACCCTGTTTCTGTTCATCCCTTCTCCTAACTGTTTCTTACTCGGATTTTTTTTCTTATGGCTCCCTGTATCTGGGGCTAGATAGTTTCTGGGTGAGTCACTATATCAGGCCCAGGGCCCTGTTTCGGTTCATCCTTGTTTCTGAGTCAGATATTTTTCTTATGGTTCCCTGTATCTGGGACTGGACTGTTTCCTGGTGAGGCACTATATCTGCTCCGGGACCCTGTTTCGGTTCATCCCTGTTTCTAACTCGTATATCTTTCTTCTGGTTCACTGTATCTGGGGTTGGATAGTTTCCTGGTGACGCACTATATCTGGCCCAGGACCCTGTTTCGGTTCAGCTCTATTTCTGACTCGGATATTTTTCTTATGGTTCACTTTATCTGAGACTGAACAGTTTCCTGTTGAGTCACTATATCTACTCCGGGACCCTGTTTCGGTTCATCCATGTTTTTAAATGTTTCTAACTCGGATATTTTTCTTATAGTGCACTGTATCGAGGACTGGACAGATTCTTGGCGAGTCACTATATCTGCCCCGGGACCCGTTTTCGGTACATCCCTGTTTCTAACTGTTATTGACTCAGATATTTTTCTTATGGTTCACCGTATCTGGGGCTGGACAGTTTCCTGTTGAGTCACTATATCTTCCCCGGCACCCTGTTTCTGTCCATCCCTGCTTCTAACTGTTTCTTACTCGGATATTTTTCTTATGGCTCATTTTATCTGGGACTGGACAGTTTCCTGGAGAGTCACTATATCTGCCTCGGGACCCTGTTTCGGTTCATCCCTGCTTTTAACGGTTTCTTACTCGGATATTTTTCTTTTGGTTCACTGTATCTGGGGCTGGACAGTTTCCTGGTGAGTCACTATATCTACCCTAGGACCCTGTTTCAGATCATCCCTATTTCTAAATTTTTCTAACTCGGATATTTTTCTTATAGCGCACATTATCGAGGACTGGACAGATTCCTGGCGAGTCACTATATCTGCCCCGGGACCCACTTTCGGTACATCCCTGTTTCTAACTATTTTTGACTCAGATATTTTTCTTATGGTTCACTGTATCAGGGGCTGGACAGTTTTCTGTTGAGTCATTATATCTACCCCGGGACCCTGTTTCTGTTCATCCTTACGTCTAACTATTTCTTACTTGGATATTTTTCTTATGGCTCACTGTATCTGGGGCTGGACAGTTTCCGGGTGAGTCACTATATCAGGCCCAGGGCCCTGTATCGGTTCATCCTTGTTTCTGAGTCAGATATTTTTCTTATGGTTCCCTGTATCTGGGACTGGACTTTTTCCATGTGAGTCACTATATCTACTCCGGGGCCCTGTTTCGGTTCATCCCTGTTTCTAACTCGGATATCTTTCTTCTGCTTCACTGTATCTGGGGCTGGATAGTTTCCTGGTGACGCACTACATCTGGCCCAGGGCCCTGTTTCGGTTCATCTCTATTTCTGACTCGGATATTTTTCTTATAGTTCACTTTATCTGGGACTGAACAGTTTCCTGGTGAGTCACTATATCAACTCCGGGACCCTGTTTCGGTTCATCCCTGTTTCTAAATGTTTCTAACTTTGATATTTTTCTTATAGTGCACTGTATCGAGGACTGGACAGATTCCTGGCGAGTCACTATATCTGCCCCGGCACCCGTTTTCGGTACATCCCTGTTTGTAACTGTTTTTGACTCAGATATTTTTCTTATGGTTCACCATATCTGGGGCTGGACAGTTTCCTGTTGAGTCACTATATCTACCCCGGGACCCTGTTTCTGTCATCCCTGCTTCTAACTGTTTCTTACTCGGATATTTTTCTTATAGCTCACTATATCTGGGGCTGGACAGTTTTCGAGTGAGTCACTATATCAAGCCCAGGGCCCTGTTTTGGTTCATCCTTGTTTCTGAGTCAGATATTTTTCTTATGGTTCCCTGTATCTGGGATTGGACAGTTTCCTGGTAAGTCGCTATATCTGCCCCGGGACCCTGTTTCGGTTCATCCCTGTTTCTAACTGTTTCTTACTTGGATATTTTTCTTTTGGTTCACTGTATCTGGGGCTGGACAGTTTCCTGGTGAGTCACTATATCTGCCCTGTGACCCTGTTTCAGTTCATCCTTGTTTCTAAATTTTTCTAACTCGGATATTTTTCTTATAGTGCACTGTATCGAGGACTGGACAGATTCCTGGCGAGTCACTATATCTGCCCCGGGACCCGTTTTCAGTACATCCCTGTTTCTAACTGTTTTTGACTCTGATATTTTTCTTATGGTTCACCGTATCTTGGGCTGGACAGTTTCCTGTTGAGTCACTATATCTACCCCGGGACCCTGTTTCTGTTCATCCCTGCTTCTAACGGTTTCTTACTCGGATATTTTTCTTATGGCTCACTGTATCTGGGGCTGGACAGTTTCCGGGTGAGTCACTATATCAGGCCCAGGGCCCTGTTTCGGTTCATCCTTGTTTCTGAGTCCGATATTTTTCTTATGGTTCCCTGTATCTAGGACTGGACTGTTTCCTGGTGAGTCACTGTATCTGCTCCGGGGCCCTGTTTCGGTTCATCCCTGTTTCGGTTCATCCCTGTTTCTAACTCGAATATTTTTCTTTTGGTTCACTGTGTCTGGGGCTGGATAGTTTCCTGGTGACGCACTATATCTGGCCCAGGGCCCTGTTTCGGTTCATCTCTATTTCTGACTCATATATTTTTCTTATGGTTCACTTTATCTGGGACTGAACAGTTTCCTGGTGAGTCACTATATCTGCTCTGGGACCCTGTTTCGGTTCATCCCTGTTTTTAAATGTTTCTAACTCGGATATTTTTCTTCTAGTGCATTGTATTGAGGACTGGACAGATTCCTGGCGAGTCACTATATCTGCTCCGGGACCCGTTTTTGGTACATCCCTTTTTCTAACTGTTTTTGACTCAGATATTTTTTTATGGTTCAATGTATCAGGGGCTGGACAGTTTCCTGTTGAGTCATTATATCTACCCCGGGACCCTGTTTCTGTTCATCCCTGCTTCTAACTGTTTCTTACTCGGATATTTTTCTTATGACTCACTGTATCTGGGGCTGGACAGTTTCCGGGTGATTCACTATATCAGGCCCAGGGCCCTGTTTCGGTTCATCCTAGTTTCTGAGTCAGATATTTTTCTTATGGTTCCTTGTATCTGGGACTGGACAGTTTCCTGGTGAGTCACTATATCTGCCCCGGGACCCTGTTTCGGTTCATCCCTATTTCTAACTGTTTCTTACTTGGATATTTTTCTTTTGGTTAACTGTATTTGGGGCTGGACAGTTTCCTGGCGAGTCACTATATCTGCCCCGGGACCCGCTTTCGGTACATCCCTGTTTCTAACTGTTTTTGACTCAGATAATTTTCTTATGGTTCACTGTATAAGGGGCTGGACAGTTTCCTGTTGAGTCATTTTATCTACCCCGGGACCCTGTTTCTGTTCATCCCTGCTTCTAACTGTTTCTTACTCGGATATTTTTCTTATGGCTCATTGTAACTGGGGCTGGACAGTTTCCGGGTGAGTCACTATATCAGGCCCAGGGCCCTGTTTCGATTCATCCTTGTTTCTGAGTCAGATATTTTTCTTATGGTTTCCTGTATCAAGGACTGGACAGTTTCCTGGTGAGTCACTATATCTGCCCCAGGACCCTGTTTTGGTTCATTCCTGTTTCTAACTATTCCTTACTTGGATATTTATCTTTTGGTTCACTGTATCTGGGGCTGGACAGTTTCCTGGTGAGTCACTATATCTGCCATGGGACCCTGTTTAAGTTCATCCCTGTTTCTAAATGTTTCTAACTCGGATATTTTTCTTATAGTGCACTGTATCGAGGACTGGACAGATTCCTGGTGAGTCACTATATCTGCCCCGGGACCCGCTTTCGGTACATCCCTGTTTCTAACTGTTTTTGACTCAGGTATTTTTCTTATGGTTCACTGTATCAGGGGCTGGACAGTTTCCTGTTGAGTCATTATATCTACCCCGGGACCCTGTTTCTGTTCATCCCATCTTCTAACTGTTTCTTACTCGGATTTTTTTCTTATGGCTCACTGTATCTGGGGCTGGAGAGTTTCCGGGTGAGTCACTATATCCGGCCCAGGGCCCTGTTTCGGTTTATCCTTGTTTCTGAGTCAGATATTTTTCTTATGGTTCCCTGTATCTGGGAGTGGACAGTTTCCTGGTGAGTCACTAAATCTGCCCCGGGACCCTGTTTCGTTTCATCCCTGTTTCTAACTGTTTCTTACTTGGATATTTTTCTTTTGGTTCACTGTATCTGGGGCTGGACAGTTTCCTGGTGAGTCACTATATCTGCCCCGGGACCCTGTTTCAGTTCATCCATGTTTCTAAATTTTTCTAACTTGAATTTTTTTGTTATAGTGCACTGTATCGACGACTGGACAGATTCCTGGCGAGTCACTATATCTGCCCCGGGACCCGCTTTCGGAACATCCCTATTTCTAACTGTTTTTGACTCAGATATTTTTGTTATGGTTCACTGTATCAGGGGCTGGACAGTTTCCTGTTGAGTCATTATATGAACCCCGGGACCCTGTTTCTGTTCATCCTTGCTTCTAACTGTTTCTTACTCGGATATTTTTGTTATGGTTCACTGTATCTGGGGCTGGAGAGTTTCCGAGTGAGTAACTATAACAGGCCCAGGGCCCTGTTTCGGTTCATCCTTGTTTCTGAGTTAGATATTTTTATTATGGTTCCCTGTATCTGGGACTGGACAGTTTCCTGGTGAGTCACTATATCTGCCCCGGGACCCTGTTTCGGTTCATCCCTGTTTCTAACTGTTTCTTACTCGGATATTTTTCTTATGGCTCACTGTCTCTGGGGCTGGACAGTTTCCGGGTGAGTCACTATATCAGGCCCAAGGCCCTGTTTCGATTCATCCTTGTTTCTGTGTCAGATAGTTTTCTTATGGTTCCCTGTATCTGGGACTGGACAGTTTCCTGGTGAGTCACTATATCTGCCCGGGACCCTGTTTCGGTTCATTCCTGTTTCTTACTTGGATATTTATCTTTTGGTTCACTGTATCTGGGGCTGGACAATTTCCTGGTGAGTCACTATATCTGCCCCGGGACCCTGTTTCAGTTCATCCCTGTTTCTACATGTTTCTAACTCCGATATTTTTCTTATAGTGCACTGTATCGAGGACTGGACAGATTCCTGGCGAGACACTATATCTGCCCCGGGACCCGCTTTCGGTACATCCCTGTTTCTAATTGTTTTTGAGTCAAATATTTTTCTTATGGTTCACTGTATCAGGGGCTGGACAGTTTCCTGTTGAGTCATTATATCTACCCCGGGACCCTGTTTCTGTTCATCCCTGCTCCTAACTGTTTCTTACTCGGATATTTTTGTTATGGCTCACTGTATCTGGCGCTGGACAGCTTCCTGTTGAGTCATTATATCTACCCCGGGACCCTGTTTCTGTTCATCCCTGCTCCTAATTGTTTCTTACTCGAATATTTTTCTTATGGCTCACTGTATCTGGGGCTAGACAGTTTCTGGGTGAGTCACTATATTAGGCCCAGGGCCCTGTTTCGGTTCATTCTTCTTTCTGAGTCAGATATTTTTCTTATGGTTCCCTGTATCTGGGACTGGACCATTTCCATGTGAGTCACTATATCTGCTCCGGGGTCCTGTTTCGGTTCATCCCTTTTTCTAACTCGGATATCTTTCTTCTGGTTCACTGTATCTGGGGCTGGATAGTTTCATGGTGACGCACTATATCTGGCCCAGGGCCCTGTTTTGGTTCATCTCTATTTCTGACTCGGATATTTTTCTTATCCTTCACTTTATCTTGGACTGAACAGTTTCCTGGTGAGTCACTATCTCTGCTCCGGGACCCTGTTTCGGTTCATCCCTGTTTCTAAATGTTTCTAACTCGGATATTTTTCTTATAGTGCACTGTATCGAGGACTGGACAGATTCCTGGCGAGTCACTATATCTGCCCCGGGATCCGCTTTCGGTACATGCCTGTTTCTTACTGTTTTTGACTCTGATATTTTTCTTATGGTTCCCTGTATCTGGGACTGGACAGTTTCCTGGTGAGTCACTATATTTGCCCCGGGACCCTGTTTCTGTTCATCCCTGCTTCTTCCTGTTTCTTTCTCGGATATTTTTCTTATGGCTCACTGTATCTGGAGCTGGACAGTTTCCGAGTGAGTCACTATATCAGGCACAGGGCCCTGTTTCGGTTCATCCTTGTTTCTGAGTCAGATATTTTTCTCATGGTTCCTTGTATCTGGGACTGGACTGTTTCCTGGTGAGTCACTATATCTGCTCCGAGACCCTGTTTCGGTTCATCCCTGTATCTAACTCGGATATTTTTCTTCTGGTTCACTGTATCTGGGGCTGGATAGTTTCCTGGTGACGCACTATATCTGGACCAGGGCCCTGTTTCGGTTCATCTCTATTTCTGACTCAGATATTTTTCTTATGGTTCACTTTATCTGAACCTGAACAGTTTCCTAGTAAGTCACTATATCTGTTCCGGGACCCTGTTTCAGTTCATCCCTGTTTCTAAATGTTTCTAACTCGGATATTTTTCTTATAGTGCACTGTATCGAGGACTGGATAGATTCCTGGCGAGTCACTATATCTGTCCCGGGACCTGCTTTCGGTACATCCCTATTTCTAACTGTTTTTGACTCAGATATTTTTCTTATGGTTCGCTGTATCAGGGGCTGGACAGTTTCCTGTTGAGTCATTATATCTACCCCGGGACCCTGTTTCTGTTCATCCCTGCTTCTAACTGTTTCTTACTCGGATATTTTTCTTATGGCTCACTGTATCTGGGGCTGGAGAGTTTCCGTGTGAGTCACTATATCAGGCCCAGGGCCCTGTTTCGGTTCATCCTTGTTTCTGAGTCAAATATTTTTATTATGGTTCCCTGTATCTGGGACTGGACAGTTTCCTGGTGAGTCACTATATCTGCCCCGGGACCCTGTTTTTGTTCATCCCTGCTTCTAACTGTTTCTTACTTGGTTATTTTTCTTATGACTCACTTTATCTGGAGCTGGACAGTTTCTGGATGAGTCACTATATCAGGCCGATGGCCCTTTTTCGGTTTATCCTTGTTTCTGAGTCAGATATTTTTCTTATGGTTCCCTGTATCTGGGACTAGACTGTTTCCTGTTGAGTCACTATATCTGCTCCGGGCCCCTGTTTCGGATCATCCCTGTTTATAACACGGATATTTTTCTTCTGGTTCACTGTATCTGGGGCTGGATAGTTTCCTGGGGACGCACTAGATCTGGCCAGGGCCCTGTTTCGGTTCATCTCTATTTCTGACTCGGATATTTTTCTTATGGTTCACTATATTTTTGACTGAACAGTTTCCTGGTGATTCACTATATCTGCTCCGGGACCCTGTTTCGGTTCATCCCTGTTTTTAAATGTTTCTAACTCGGATATTTTTCTTATAGTGCACTGTATCGAGGACTGGACAGATTCTTAGCGAGTCACTATATCTGCCCCGGGACCCGCTTTCAGTCCATCACTGTTTCTAACTGTTTTTGACTCAAAAATTTTTCTTATGGTTCACTGTATAAGGGGCTGGACAGTTTCCGGTTGAGTCATTATATCTACCCCGGGACCCTGTTTCTGTTCATCACTGCTTTTAACTGTTTGTTAGTCGGATATTTTTCTTATGGCTCACTGTATTTGGGGCTGGACAGTTTCCGGGTGAGTCACTATATCAGGCCCATGGCCCTCTTTCGATTTTTCATTTTTTCTGAGTCAGATATTTTTCTTATGGTTCCCTGTATCTGGGAATGGACAGTTTGCTGGTGAGTCACTATATCTGCCCCGGGAACCTGTTTCAGTTCATCGCTGTTTCTAAATGTTTCTAACTCGGATATTTTTGTTTTAGTGCACTGTATCGAGGACTGGACAGATTCCTGGCGAGTCACTATATCTGCCCCGGGACCCGCTTTCGGTACATCCCTGTTTCTAACTGTTTTTGAGTCAGATATTTTTCTTATGGTTCAATGTATCAGGGGCTGGACAGTTTCCTGTTGAGTCATTATATCTACCCCGGGACCCTGTTTCTATTCATCCCTGCTTCTAACTGTTTCTTACTCGGATATTTTTCTTATCGCTCACTGTATCTGGAGCTGGACATTTTCAGGGTGAGTCACTATAGCAGGCCCAGAGCCCTGTTTTGGTTTATCCTTGTTTCTGAGTCATATATTTTCTTATGGTTCCCTGTATCTGGGACTGGACTGTTTTCTGGTGAGTCACTATATCTGCTCTAGGGCCCTGTTTCGGTTCATCCCTGTTTATAACTCGGATATTTTTCTTCTGGTTCACTGTATCTGGGGCTGGATAGTTTCCTGTTGAGTCATTATATCTACCCCGGGACCCTGTTTCTGTTCATCCCTGCTTCTAACTGTTTCTTACTCGGGTATTTTTCTTATGGCTCACTGTCTCTGGGGCTGGACAGTTTCCGGGTGAGTCACTATATCAGGCCCAGGGCCCTGTTTCGATTCATTCCTGTTTCTGAGTCAGATAATTTTCTTATGGTTCCCTGTATCTGGGATTGGACAGTTTCCTGGTGAGTCACTATATCTGCCCCGGGACACTGTTTCGGTTCATTCCTGTTTCTTACTTGGATATTTATCTTTTGGTTCACTGTATCTGGGGCTGGACAGTTTCCTGGTGAGTCACTATATCTGCCACGGGACCCTGTTTCAGTTCATCCCTGTTTCTAAATGTTTCTAACTTGGATATTTTTCCTATAGTGCACTGTATCGAGGACTGGACAGATTACTGGCGAGTCACTATATCTGCCCCGGGACACGCTTTCGGTACATCGCCGTTTCTAACTGCTTTTGACTCAGATATTTTTCTTATGGTTCACTGTATCTGGGGCTGGATAGTTTCCTATTGAGTCACTATATCTACCCCGGGACCCTGTTTCTGTTCATCCCTGCTTCTAACTGTTTCTTACTCGGATATTTTTCTTATAGCTCATTATATCTGGGACTGGACAGTTTCCTGGTGAGTCACTATATCTGCTCCGGGGCCTTGTTTCGGTTCATCCCTGTTTCTAACTCGGATATCTTTCTTCTGGTTCACTGTATCTGGGGCTGGACAGTTTCCGGGTGACTCACTATATCAGGCCCAGGGCCGTGTTTCGGTTCATCCTTGTTTCTGAGTCAGATATTTTTCTTATGGTTCCCTGTATCTGGGACTGGACTGTTTCCTGGTGACTCACTATATCTGCTCCGGGGCCCTGTTTCTGTTCATCCCTGTTTCTAACTCGGATATTTTTCTTCTGGTTCGCTGTATCTGGGGATGGATAGTTTCCTGGTGATGCACTATATCTGGCCCAGGGCCCTGTTTCGGTTCATCTCTATTTCTGACTCGGATAATTTTTCTTTTGGTTCACTGTATCTGGGGCTGGACAGTTTCTTGGTGAGTCACTATATCTGCCCCGGGACCCTGTTTCAGTTCATCCCTGTTTCTAAATGTTTCTAACTCGGATATTTTTCTTATAGTGCACTGTATCGAGGACTGAACAGATTCCTGGCGAGACACTATATCTGCCCCGGGACCCGCTTTCGGTACATCCCTGTTTCTAAGTGTTTTTGACTCAAATATTTTTCTTATGGCTCACTGTATCTGGGGCTGGACAGTTTCCTGTTGAGTCATTATATCTACCCCGGGACCCTGTTTCTGTTCATCCTTGCTCCTAACTATTTCTTACTCGGATATTTTTCTTATGGCTCACTGTATCTGGGGCTAGACAGTTTCCGGGTGAGTCACTATATTAGGCCCAGGGCCCTGTTTCGGTTCAATCTTGTTTCTGAGTCACATATTTTTCTTATGGTTCCCTGTATCTGGGACTGGACTGTTTCCATGTGAGTCACTATATCTGCTCCGGGGCCCTATTTCGGTTCATCCCTGTTTCTAACTCGGATATCTTTCTTATGGTTCACTGTATCTGGGGCTGGATAATTTCCTGGTGACGCACTATATCTGGCCCAGGGCCCTGTTTTAGTTCATCTCTATTACTGACTCGGCTATTTTTCTTATGGTTCACTTTATCTGGGACTGAACTGTTTGCTGGTGAGTCACTATATCTGCTCCGGGACCCTGATTCGGTTCATCCCTGTTTCTAAATGTTTCTAACTCGGATATTTTCCTTATAATGCACTGTATCGAGGACTGGACAGATTCCTGGCGAGTCACTATATCTGCCCCGGGACCCGCTTTCGGTACATCCCTCTTTCTAACTGTTTTTGACTCAGATATTTTTCTTATGGTTCACTGTATAAGGGGCTGGACAGTTTCCTGTTGAGTCATTATATCTTCCCCGGGACCCTGTTTCTGTTCATCCCTGCTTCTAACTGTTTCTTACTCGGATATTTTTCTTATGGCTTACTATCTCTGGGGCTGGACAGTTTCTGAGTGCGTCACTATATCAGGCCCAGGGCCCTGTTTCGATTCATCCCTGATTCTGAGTCAGATATTTTTCTTATGGTTCCCTGTATCTGGGACTGGACAGTTTCCTGGTGAGTCACTATATCTTCCCCGGGACCCTGTTTCGGTTCATCCCTGTTTCTAACTGTTTCTTACTTTGATATTTTTCTTTTGGTTCACTGTATCTGGGGCTGGACAGTTTCCTGGTGAGTCACTATATCTGCCCCGGGACCCTGTTTTAGTTCATCCCTGTTTCTAAATTTTTCTAACTAGGATATTTTTGTTATAGTGCACCGTATCGAGGACTGGACAGATTCTTGGCGAGTCACTATATCTGCCCCGGGATCCGTTTTCGGTACATCCCTGTTTCTAACTGTTTTTGACTTAGATATTTTTCTTATGGTTCACTGTATAAGGGGCTGGACAGTTTCCTGTTGAGTCATTATATCTTCCCCGGGACCCTGTTTCTGTTCATCCCTGCTTCTAACTGTTTATTACTCGGATATTTTTCTTATAGCTCACTGTATCTGGGGCTGGACAGTTTCTGGGTGAGTCACTATATCAGGCCCAGGGCCCTGTTTCGGTTCATCCTTGTTTCTGAGTCAGATATTTTTCTTATGGTTCCCTGTATCTGGGACTGGACTGTTTCCTGGTGAGTCACTATATCTGCTCCGGGGCCCTGTTTCTGTTCATCCCTGTTTCTAACTCGGATATTTTTCTTCTGGTTCACTGTATATGGGGATGGATAGTTTCCTGGTGACGCACTATATCTGGCCCAGGGCCCTGTTTCGGTTCATCTCTATTTCCGACTCGGATATTTTTCTTATGGTTCACTTTATCTGGGGCTGGACAGTTTCCTATTGAGTCATTATATCTACCCCGGGACCCTGTTTCTATTCATCCCTGCTTCTAACTGTTTCTTACTCGGATATTTTTCTTATGGCTCACTATCTCTAGGGCTGGACAGTTTCCGAGTGAGTTACTATATCAGGCCCAGGGCCCTGTTTCAATTCATCCTTGATTCTGAGTCAGATATTTTTCTTATGGTTCCCTGTATCTGGGACTGGACAGTTTCCTGGTGAGTCACTATATCTTCCCCGGGACCCTGTTTCGGTTCATTCCTGTTTCTAACTGTTTCATACTTGGATATTTATTTTTTGGGTCACTGTATCTGGGGCTGGACAGTTTCCTGGTGAGTCACTATATTTGCCCCGGGACCCTGTTTCAGTTCATCCCTGTTTCTAAATGTTTCTAACTCGGATATTTTTCTTATAGTGCACTGTATCGAGAACTGGACAGATTCCTGGCGAGTCACTATATCTGCCCCGGGACCCGCTTTCGGTACATCCCTGTTTCTAACCGTTTATGACTGAGATATTTTTCTTATGGTTCACTGTATCAGGGGCTGGACAGTTTCCTGTTGTGTCATTATATCTACCCCGGGACCCTGTTTCTGTTCATCCCTGCTTCTAACTGTATCTTACTCGGATATTTTTCTTATGGCTCAATGTATCTGGGGCTGGACAGTTTCCGGGTGAGTCACTATATCAGGCCCAGGGCCCTGTTTCAGTTCATCCTTGTTTCTGAGTCAGATATTTTTCTTATGGTTCCCTGTATCTGGGACTGGACTGTTTCCTGTTGAGTCACTATATCTGCTCTGGGGCCCTGTTTCGGTTCATCCCTGTTTCTAACTCGGATATTTTTCTTCTGGTTCACTGTATCTGGGGCTGGATAGTTTCCTGGTGACGCACTATATCTGGCCCAGGGCCCTGTTTCGGTTCATCTCTATTTCTGACTCGGATATTTTTCTTATGGTTCACTTTATCTGGAACTGAACAGTTTCCTGGTGAGTCACTATATCTACTCTGGTACCCTGTTTCGGTTCAACCCTGTTTCTAAATGTTTCTAACTTGGATATTTTTCTTATAGTGCACTGTATCGAGGACTGGACAGATTCCTAGCGAGTCACTATATCTACCCCGGGACCCGTTTTCGGTACATCCCAGTTTCTAACTGATTTTGACTCAGATATTTTTCTTATGGTTCACTGTATAAGGGGCTGGACAGTTTCCTGTTTAGTCATTATATCTACCCCGGGACCCTGTTTCTGTTCATCCCTGCTTCTAACTGTTTCTTACTTGGATATTTTTCTTATGGCTCACTGTCTCTGGGGCTGGACAGTTTCCGGGTGAGTCACTAAATCAGGCCCAGGGCCCTGTTTCGATTCATCCTTGTTTCTGAGTCAGATATTTTTCTTATGGTTCCCTGTATCTGGGACTAGACAGTTTCCTGGTGAGTCACTATATCTGCCCCGGGACCCTGTTTCGGTTCATTCCTGTTTCTTACTTGGATATTTATCTTTTGGTTCACTGTATCTGGGGCTGGACAGTTTCCTGGTGAGTCACTATATCTGCCCCGGGACCCTGTTTCAGTTTATCCCTGTTTCTAAATGTTTCTAACTCGGATATTTTTCTTATAGTGCACTGTATCGAGGACTGGACAGATTCCTGGCGAGTCACTATATCTGCCCCGGGACCCGCTTTCGGTACATCCCTGTTTCTAACTGTTTTTTACTCAAATATTTTTCTTATGGTTCACTGTATCAGGGGCTGGACAGTTTCCTGTTGAGTCATTATTTCTACGCCGGGACCCTGTTTCTGTTCATCCCTGCTCCTAACTGTTTCTTACTCAGATATTTTTCTTATGGCTCACTGTATCTGGGGCTCGACAGTTTCCGGGTGAGTCACTATATCAGGCCCAGGGCCCTGTTTCGGTTCATCATTGTTTCTGAGTCAGATATTTTTCTTATGGTTCCCTGTATCTGGGACTGGACAGTTTCCTGGTGAGTCACTATATCTGCCCCGGGACCCTGTTTCGTTTCATTCCTGTTTCTAACTGTTTCTTACTTGGATATTTATCTTTTGGTTCACTGTATCTGGGGCTGGACAGTTTCCTGGTGAGTCACTATATCTGCCCTGGGACCCTGTTTCAGTTCATCCCTGTTTCTAAATGTTTCTATCTCGGATATTTTTCTTATAGTTTACTGTATCGAGGACTGGACAGATTCCTGGCGAGTCACTATATCTGCGCTGGGACCCGCTTTCGGTACATCCCTGTTTCTAACTGTTTTTGACTCAAATATTTTTCTTATGGTTCACTGTATCAGGGTCTGGACAGTTTCTTGTTGAGTCATTATATCTACCCCGGGACCCTGTTTCTGTTCATCCCTGCTTCTAACTGTTTCTTACTCGGATATTTTTCTTATGGCTCATTGTATCTGGGGCTGGACAGTTTCCGGGTGAGTCACTATATCAGGCCCAGGGCCCTGTTTCGGTTCATCCTTGTTTCTGAGTCAGACATTTTTCTTATGGTTCCATGTATCTGGGACTGGACAGTTTCCTGGTGAGTCACTATATCTGCCCCGGGACCCTGTTTCGGTTCATCCCTGTTTGTAACTGTTTCTTACTTGAATATTTTTCTTTTGGTTCACTGTATCTGGGGCTGGACAGTTTCCAGGTGAGTCACTATATCTTCCCCGGGACCCTGTTTCAGTTCATCCCTGTTTCTCAAATTTTCTAACTCGGATATTTTTCTCATAGTGCACTGTATCGAGGACTGGACAGATTCCTGGCGAGTCACTATATCTGCCCCGGGACCCGCTTTCGGTACATCCCTGTTTCTAACTGTTTTTGACTCAGATATTTTCTTATGGGTCACTGTCTCAGGGGCTGGACAGTTTCCTGTTGAGTCATTATATCTACCCCTGGACCCTGTTTCTGTTCATCCCTGCTTCTAACTGTTTCTTACTCGGATATTTTTCTTATGGCTCACTATATCTGGGACTGGACAGTTTCCGGTGTAGTCACTATATCAGGCCCAGGGCCCTGTTTCGGTTCATCCTTGTTTCTGAGTCAGATATTTTTCTTATGGTTCCCTGTATCTGGGACTGGACTGTTTCCTGGTGAGTCACTATATCTGCTTCGGGGCCCTGTTTCGGTTCATCCCTGTTTCTAACTCAGATATCTTTCTTCTGGTTCACTGTATCTGGGGCTGGATAGTTTCCTGGTGCAGCACTATATCTGGCTCAGGGCCCTGTTTTGGTTTATCTCTATTTCTGACTCGGATATTTTTCTTATGGTTCACTTTATCTGGGACTGAACAGTTTCCTGGTGAGTCACTATATCTGCTCCGGGACCCTGTTTCGGTTCATCCTTATTTCTAAATGTTTCTAACTCGGATATTTTTCTTATAGTGCATTGTACGAGGACTGGACAGATTCATGGGGAGTCACTATATCTGCCTCGGGACCCGCTTTCGTTACATCCCTGTTTCTAACTGTTTTTGACTCATATTTTTCTTATGGTTCCCTGTATCTGGGACTGGACTGTTTCCATGTGAGTCACTATATCTGCTCCGGGGCACTGTTTCGGTTCATCCCTGTTTCTAACTCGGATATCTTTCTTCTGGTTCACTGTATCTGGGGCTGGATAGTTTCCTGGTTTCGCACTATATCTGTCCCAGGGCCCTGTTTCGGTTCATCTCTATTTCTGACTCGGATATTTTTCTTATGGTTCACTTTATCTGGGACTGAACAGTTTCCTGGTGAGTCACTATATCTGCTCTGGGACCCTGTTTCGGTTCATCCCTGTTTCTAACTGTTTCTTACTTGGATATTTTTCTTTTGGGTCACTGTATCTCGAGCTGGACAGTTTCCTAGTGAGTCACTCTATCTGCCCCGGGACACTGTTTCAGTTCATCCCTGTTTCTAAATGTTTCTAACTCGGATATTTTTCTTATAGTGCACTGTATTGAGGACTGCACAGATTCCTGGCGAGTCACTATATCTGCCCCGGGACCCGCTTTCGGTACATCCCTGTTTCTAACTGTTTTTGACTAAGATATTTTTCTTATGGTTCACTGTATCAGGGGCTGGACAGTTTCCTGTTGAGTCATTATATCTACCCCGGGACCCTGTTTCTGTTCATCCCTGCTTCTAACTATTTCTTACTCGGATATTTTTCTTATGACTCACTGTATCTGGGGCTGAAGAGTTTCTGGGTGAGTCATTATATCAGGCCCAGGGCCATGTTTCGGTTCATCCCTATTTCTGACTCGGATATTTTTCTTATGGTTCACTTTATCTGGGACTGGACAGTTTCCTGGTGAGTCAATATATCTGCTCCGGGATCCTGTTTCGGTTCATCCCTGTTTCTAACTCGTATATTTTTCTTATAGTTCACTGTATCAAGGACTGGACAGAATCCTGGTGAGTCACTATATCTGCCCCGGGACACGTTTTCTGTTCATCCCTGTTTCTAACTCGGATATTTTTCTTATGGCTCACTTTATCTGGGGCTGGACAGTTTCCGGGTGAGTCACTATATCAGGCCCAGGGTCCTGTTTCGGTTCATCCTTGTTTCCGAGTCAGATATTTTTCTTATGGTTCCCCGTATCTGGGAGTGGACAGTTTCCCGGTGAGTCACTATATCTGCCCCGTGACCCTGTTTCGGTTCATCCCTGTTTCTAACTGTTTCTTACTTGGATATTTTTCTTTTGGTTCACTGTATCTCGGGCTGGACAGTTTCCTAGTGAGTCACTATATCTGCCCCGGGACCCTGTTTCAGTTCATCCCTGTTTCTAAATGTTTCTAACTCGGATATTTTTCTTATAGTGCACTGTTTCGAGGACTGGACAGATTCCTGGCGAGTCACTATATCAGCCCCGGGACCCGCTTTTGGTACATCTCTGTTTCTAACTGTTTTTGACTAGGATATTTTTCTTATGGATCACTGTATCAGGGGCTGGACAGTTTCCTGTTGACTCATTATATCTACCCCGGGACCCTGTTTCTATTCATCCCTGCTTCTAACTGTTTCTTACTCGGATATTTTTCTTATGGCTTACTGTATCTGGGGCTGGACAGTTTCCGGTTGAGTCACTATATTAGGCCCAGGGCCCTGTTTCGGTTCATCCTTATTTCTGAGTCAAATATTTTTCTTATGGTTCCCTATATCTGGGACTGGACAGTTTTCTGGTGAGTCACTATATCTGCCCCGGGACCCTATTTCGTTTCATTCCAGTTTCTTATTGTTTCTTACTAGGATATTTTTCTTTTGGTTCATTGTATCTTGGGCTGGAGCGTTTCCTGGTGAGTCACTATATCTGCCCCGGGACCCTGTTTCTAAATGTTTCTAACTGGATATTTTTCTTATAGTGCACTGTATCGAGGACTGGACAGATTCCTGGCGAGTCACTATATCTGCCCCGGCACCCGCTTTCGGTACATCCCTGTTTCTAACTGTTTTTGACTTAGATATTTTTCTTCTAGTTCACTGTATCAGGGGCTAGACAGTTTCCTGTTGAGTCATTATATGTACCCCGGGACCCTGTTTCTTTTCATCCCTGCTTCTAACTGTTTCTTACTCGGATATTTTTCTTATGGCTCACTGTATCTGGGGCTGGACAGTTCCCGGTTGAGTCATTATTTCAGGCCTAGGACCCTGTTTCGGTTCATCCCTATTTCTGACTCGGATATTTTTCTTAAGGTTCACTTTATCTGGGACTGGACAGTTTCCTGGTGAGTCACTATATCTGCCCCAGGACCCATTTTCGGTTCATCCCTGTTTCTAACTGTTTCTTACTCAGATATTTTTCTTATGGTTCACTGTTTCTGGGGCTGGACAGTTTCCTGTTGAGTCACTATATCTACCCCGAGACCCTGTTTCTATTCATCCCTGCTTCTAACTATTTCTTACTCGGATATTTTTCTTATGTTTCACTGTATCTAGGGCTGGACAATTTCCGGTTGAGTCACTATATCAGGCCCAGGGCCCTGTTTCGGTTCATACTTGTTTCTGGGTTAGATATTTTTCTTATGGTTCCCTATATCTGGAACTAGACAGTTTCCTGGTGAGTCACTATATCTGCCCCGGGACCCTGTTTCGGTTCATCCCTGTTTCTAACTGTTTCTTAATTGGATATTTTTCTTTTGGTTCACTCTATCTGGGGCTGGACAGTTTCCTGGTGAGTCACTATATCTGCCCCGGGACCCTGTTTCAGTTCAACCCTGTTTCTAAATATTTCGAACTTGAATATTTTTATTATAATTCACTGTATCTAGGACTGGACAGTTTCCTGGTGAGTCACTATATCTGCCTCAGGACCCATTTTCGGTTCATCCCTTTTTCTAACTCGGATATTTTTCTTATGGTTCACTATACCTGCGGCTGGACAGTTTTCTGTTGAGTCACTATATATGCCCCGGGACCCTTTTTCGGTTCATCCCAGTTTCTAACTGTTTCTGACTCGGATATTTTTCTTTTGGTTCACTGTATCTAGGGCTGGACAGTTTCCTTGTGAGTCACTATATCTGCCTCGGGGCCTTGTTTCGGTTCGTCCCTGTTTCTAACTCGGATATTTTTCTTCTTGTTCACTGTATCTGGGGCGGGATAGTTTCCTGGGGAGACACTATATCTGCCTGGGGACCCGTTTTCGGTTCATCTCTATTTCTAACTCGGATATTTTGCTTATGGTTCACTGTACCTGGGGCTGGACAGTTTCCTGGTGAGACACTATATCTGCCCTGGGACCCTTTTTCGGTTCATCCCTGTTTCTAAATGTTTCTAACTCGGATATTTTTCTTATAATTCACTGTATCTATGACTGGACAGATTCCTGGTGAGTCACTATATCTGCCCCGGGATCCTGTTTCGGTTCAATCCTGTTTCTAACTCACATATTTTTCTTTTGGTTCACTCTATCTGGGGCTGGATAGTTTCCTGTTGAATTACTATATCTGTCCTAAGGCCTGTTTCGGTTCATCCCTGTTTCTTACACGGATATTTTTCATATGGTTCACTGCATCTAGGGCTGGACAGTTTCCTGGTGAGTCAGTATATCTGCCCCGGGGCCCTGTTTCGATTCATCCCTTTTTCTGACTCTGATATTTTTCTTATAGTTCACTTTATCTGGGACAGAAAAGTTTCCTGGTGAGTCACTATATCTACCCCGGGACCCGGTTTCGGTACATCGCTGTTTCTAACTGTTTCTGACTCAGATATTTTTCTTATGGTTAACCGTATCTAGGGCTGGACAGTTTCCTGGTGAGTCACTATATCTACCTCGGGACCCTGTTTCTGTTCATCCCTGTTTCTAACTGTTTCTAACTCGGATATTTTTCTTATAGTGCACTGTATCGAGGACTGGACAAATTCCTGGTGAGGCACTATATCTGCCTCGGGACCCGTTTTCGGGTCATCCCTATTTCTAACTCGGATATTTTGCTTATGGTTCACTGTACCTGGGGGTGGACAGTTTCCTGGTGAGACACTATATCTGCCGCGGGACCCTTTTTTGATTCATCCCTTTTTCTAAATGTTTCTAACTCGGATATTTTTCTTATAATTCACTGTATCTATGACTGGACAGATTCCTGGTGAGTCACTATATCTGCACCGGGACCCTGTTTCGGTTCATTCCTGTTTCTAACTCACATATTTTTCTTCTGGTTCACTGTATCTGGGCCTAGGTCCTGTTTCGGTTCATAACTGTTTCTGACACGGATTTTTTTCTTATGGTACACTGTATCTGGGGCTGGACAGTTTCCTGGTGAGTCAGTATATCTGCCCCGGGGCCCTGTTTCGGTTCATCCATGTTTCTAACTCGGATATTTTTCTTCTGGTTCACTGTATTTGGGGCTGGATAGTTTCCTGGTGAGGCACTATAACTGGCCCAGGGCCCTGTTTCGGTTCATCCCTATTTCTGACTCTGATATTTTTCTTATGGTTCACTTTATCTGGGACTGGACAGTTTCCAGGTGAGTCACTATATCTGCCCCGGGACCAGCTTTCAGTACATCCCTGTTTCTGACTGTTTCTGACTCAGATAATTTTCTTATGGCTCACTGTATCTAGGGCTAGCAATTTCCTGGTGAGTCACTATATCTACCCCGGGAGCCTGTTTCTGTTCATCCCTGTTTCTAACTGTTTCTTACTCGGATATTTTTCTTATGGTTCACTGTATCTGGGGCTGGACAGTTTCCGGGTGAGTCACTATATCAGGCCCAGGTCCCTGTTTCGGTTCATTCCTGTTTCTGAGTCAGATAATTTTCTTATGGCTCCCTGTATCTGGGACTGGACAGTTTCCTGGTGAGTCACTATTTCTGCCCCGGGACCCAATTTCGGTTCATCCCTGTTTCTAACTGTTTCTTACTTGGATATTTTTCTTTTGGTTCATTGTATCTGGGGCTGGACAATTTCCTGGTGAGTCACTATATTTGCCCCGGGACCCTGTTTCGGTTTATTCCTGTTTCTAACTTGGATATTTTTCTTATGGTTCACTGTCTCTGGGGCTGCATAGTTTCCTGGTGAGTCACTATATCTGGCCCAGGGTCCTGTTTCGGTCCGTCCCTATTTTTGACTCGGATATTTTTCTTATGGTTCACTTTATCTAGGGCTGGACAGTTTCCTGGTGAGTCACTATATCTGCCTCGGAACCCTGTTTCGGTTCATCCCTGTTTCTAAATGTTTCTAACTCGGATATTTCTCTTATAGTTCACTGTATCGAGGACTGGACAGTTTCCTGGTAAGTCACTATAGCTGCCCCGGGACCCTTTTTCGGTTCATCCTAGTTTCTAACTGTTTCTGACTCGGATATTTTTCTTTTGGTTCACTGTATTTGGGGCTGGACAGTTTCCTTGTGAGTCACTATATCTGCCTCGGGGCCTTGTTTCGGTTCATCCCTATTTCTAACTCGGATATTTTTCTTCTTGTTCGCTGTATCTGGGGCTGGATAGTTTCTTGGTGAGGCACTATCTCTGCCTCGGGACCCGTTTTCGGTTCATCCCTATTTCTAACTCGGATATTTTTCTTATGGTTCACTGTACCTGGGGCTGGACAGTTTCCTGGTGAGACACTATATCTGCCCCGGGACCCTCTTTCAGTTCATCCATGTTTCTAAATGTTTCTAACTTGGATATTTTTCTTATAATTCACTGTATCTATGACTGGACAGATTCCTGGTGAGTCACTATATCTGCCCCGGGACCCTGTTTCGGTTCATTCCTGTTTCTAACTCACATATTTTTCTTTTGGTTCACTGTATCTGGGGCTGGATAGTTTCCTGTTGAATTACTATATCTGGCCTAGGGCCTGTTTCGGTTCATCCCAGTTTCTGACACGGATATTTTTCTTATGGTTCACTGTATCTGGGGCTGGATAGTTTCCTGGTGAGTCACTATATCTGGCCCAGGGCCCTGTTTCGGTTCATCCCTCTTTCTGATTCGGATATTTTTCTTCTGGTTCACTTTATCTAGGACTGGACAGTTTCCTGGTGAGTCACTATATCTGTTCCGGGACCCTGTTTCGGTTCTTCCCTATTTCTAAATGTTTCTAACTCGGATATTTTTCTTATGGTTCACTATATCGAGGACAGTACAGTTTCCTGGTGAGTCACTATATCAGCCCCGGGACCATGTTTCGGTTCATCCCTGTTTCTAAGTGTTTCTAACTCGAATATTTTTCATATAATTCACTTTATCTAGGACTGGACAGATTCCTGGCGAGTCAATGTATATGCCCTGGAACCCGTTTTCAGTTCATCCCTGTTTCTAAGTCGGATATTTTGCTTATGGTTCACTGTACCTGCGACTGGACGGTTTTCTGGTGTGTCACTATATCTGCCCTGGGACCCTGTTTCGGTTGATCCCTGTTTCAAAGTCGGATATTTTTCTTATGGTTCACTGTATCTGGGGCTGGATAGTTTCCTGGTGAGTCACTATATCTGGCCCAGGGCCCTGTTTCGGTTCATCCCTCTTTCTGATTCGGATATTTTTCTTCTGGTTCACTTTATCTAGGACTGGACAGTTTCCTGGTGAGTCACTATATCTGTTCCGGGACCCTGTTTCGGTTCTTCCCTATTTCTAAATGTTTCTAACTCGGATATTTTTCTTATGGTTCACTGTATCGAGGACTGTACAGTTTCCTGGTGAGTCACTATACCAGCCCCGGGACAATGTTTCGGTTCATCCCTGTTTCTAAGTGTTTCTAACTCGAATATTTTTCATATAATTCACTTTATCTAGGACTGGACAGATTCCTGGCGAGTCAATGTATATGCCCTGGAACCCGTTTTCAGTTCATCCCTGTTTCTAAGTCGGATATTTTGCTTATGGTTCACTGTACCTGCGACTGGACGGTTTTCTGGTGTGTCACTATATCTGCCCTGGGACCCTGTTTCGGTTGATCCCTGTTTCAAAGTCGGATATTTTTCTTATGGTTCACTGTATCTGGGGCTGGATAGTTTCCTGGTGAGTCACTATATCTGCCCCGGGACCCTGTTTCGGTTCATCCCTGTTTCTAACTCGAATATTTTTTTTCTGGTTCACTGTATCTGGGGCTGGATAGTTTACTGGTGAGTCACTATATCGCCCCAGGGCACTATTTCGGTTCATCCCTGTTTCTAAATCGGATATTTTTCTTCGGGTTCACTGTATCTGGGGCTGGATAGTTTTCTGGTGAGGCACTATATCTAGCCCAATGCCCAGTTTCGGTTCATCCCTATTTCTGACTCGTATATTTTTGTTATGGTCCACTTTATCTGGGACTGGAAAGTTTCCTGGTGACTCACTATATCTGCTCCGGGACCCTGTTTCGGTTCATCCCTGTTTCTAAATGTTTCTAACTTGGATATTTTTCTTATAGTTCACTGTATCGACGACTGGACAGATTCCTGGTGAGTCACTATATCTGCCACGGGACCCGTTTTTGGGTCATCCCTGTTTCTAACTCGGATATTTTGCTTAAGGTTCACTGTACCTGCGGCTGGACGGTTTCCTGCTGTGTCACTATATCTGCCCCGGGACCCTTTTTCGGTGTATCCCTGTTTCTGACTCGGATATTTTTCTTATGGTTCACTTTATCTGGGACTGGACAATTTCCTGGTGAGTCACTATATCTGCCCCGGAACCCTGTTTCGGTTCATCCTCGTTTCTAAATGTTTCTAACTTGGATATTTTTCTTATAGTTCACTGTATCGAGTACAGGACAGTTTCCAGGTGAGTCACTACATCTGCCCCGGGACCCTGTTTCGGTTCATCCCTGTTTCTAAATGTTTCTAACTTGAATATTTTTCTTATAATTCACTGTATCTAGGACTGGACGGATTCCTGGTGAGTCACTATATCTGCCCTGGGACACTGTTTCAGTTCATCCCTGTTTCTAAGTCGAATATTTTTCTTCTGGTTCACTGTATCTGGGGCTGGATAGTTTCCTGGTGAGTCACTATATCTGGCCCAGGGCCCTGTTTCGGTTCATACCTATTTCTTACTCGGACATTTTTCTTATGGTTTACTTTATTTATGACAGGACAGTTTCCTGGTGAGTCACTATATCTGCCCCGGAACCCTGTTTCGGTTCATCCTCGTTTCTAAATGTTTCTAACTTGGATATTTTTCTTATAGTTCACTGTATCGAGTACAGGACAGTTTCCAGGTGAGTCACTACATCTGCCCCGGGACCCTGTTTCGGTTCATCCCTGTTTCTAAATGTTTCTAACTCGAATATTTTTCATAGAATTCACTGTATCTAGAACTGGACAGATTCCTGGTGAGTCACTATATCTGCCCCGGGACCCGTTTTCGGTTCATCCCTGTTTCTAACTCGGATATTTTTCTTATGGTTCACTGTATCTAGCGCTGCACAGTTTCCTGGCGTGTCACTATATCTGCCCCGAGACCCTGTTTCGGTTCATCCCTGTTTCTAACTCGAATATTTTTCTTCTGGTTCACTGTATCTGGGGCTGGATAGTTTCCTGGTGAGTCACTATATCGCCCCGGGGCACTATTTCGGTTCATCCCTGTTTCTAAATCGGATATTTTTCTTCTGGTTCACTGTATCTGGGGCTGGATAGTTTTCTGGGGAGGCACTATATCTAGCCCAAGGCCCAGTTTCGGTTCATCCCTATTTCTGACTCGTATATTTTTGTTATGGTCCACTTTATCCGGGACTGGACAGTTTCCTGGTGACTCACTATATCTGCTCCGGGACCCTGTTTCGGTTCATCCCTGTTTCTAAATGTTTCTAACTCGGATATTTTTCTTATAGTTCACTGTATCGAGGACTAGACAGATTCCTAGTGAGTCACTATATCTGCCACGGGACCCGTTTTTGGGTCATCCCTGTTTCTAACTCGGATATTTTGCTTATGGTTCACTGTATCTGGCGCTGCACAGTTTCCTGGTGTGTCACTATATCTGCCCCGAGACCCTGTTTCGGTTCATCCCTGTTTCTAACAAGAATATTTTTCTTCTGGTTCACTGTATCTGGTGCTGGATAGTTTCCTTGTGAGTCACTATATCTGGCCCAGGGCATTATTTCGGTTCATCCCTATTTCTGGCTCGGATATTTTTCTTATTGTGAACTTAATCTGGGATTGGACAGCTTCCTGGTCAGTCACTATATCTGCCCCGGGACCCTGTTTCGGTTCATCCCTGTTTCTAACTCGTATATTTTTCTTCTGGTTCACTGTTTCTGGGGTTGGATAGTTTTTTGGTGAGTCACTATATCTGGCCCAGGGCCCTGTTTCGGTTCATACCTATTTCTTACTCGGACATTTTTCTTATGGTTTACTTTATTTATGACAGGACAGTTTCCTGGTGAGTCACTATATCTGCTCCGGGACACTGTTTCGGTTCATCCCTGTTTCTAAATGTTTCTAACTCGGATATTTTTCTTATAGTTCACTGTATCGAGGACTGGACAGTTTCCTGGTGAGTCACTATATCTGCCCCGGGACCCAGTTTCGGTTCATCCCTGTTTCTAAATGTTTCTAACTCGAATATTTTTCTTATAATTCACTGTATCTAGGACTGGACAGATTCTTGGTGAGTCACTATATCTGCCCAAGGACCCGTTTTCGGTTCATCGCTCTTTCTAACTCGGATTTTTTTCTTCTGGTTCACTGTATCTGGGGCTGGATACTTTCTTGTTGAGTCACTATGTCTGGCCCAGGGCCCTGTTACGGTTCATCCCTATTTCTGACTCGGATATTTTTCTTATGGTTCACTTTATCTGGGACTGGACAGTTTCCTGGTGAGTCACTATATCTGCTCCGGGACCCTGTTTCGGTTCATCCCTGTTTCTAACTCGGATATTTTTCTTCTAGTTCACTGTATCTGGGGTTGGATAGTTTCTTGGTGAGTCAGTATATCTGGCCCAGGGCCCTATTTCGGTTCATCCCAATTTCTTACTCGAACATTTTTCTTATGGTTTACTTTATCTGTGACTGGATAGTTTCCTGGTGAGTCAATATATCTGCTCCGGGACACTGTTTCGGTTCATCCCTGTTTCTAAATGTTTCTAACTCGAATTTTTTTCTTATAATTCACTGTATCTAGGACTGGACAGATTCCTGGTGAGTCACTATATCTGCCCCAGGACCCGTTTTCGGTTCGTCCCTGTTTCTAACTCGGATATTTTTCTTATTGTTCACTGTATCTGGGGCTGGACAGTTTCCTGGTGAGTCACTATATCTGCCCCGGGACCCTGTTTCGGTTCATCCCTGTTTCTAAATGTTTCTAACTCGAATATTTTTCTTATAATTCACTGTATCTAGAACTGGACAGATTCCTGGGGAGTGACTATATCTGCCCCGGGAACCATTTTCGGTTCATCCCTGTTTCTAACTCGGATATTTTTCTTATGGTTCACTGTATTTGGGGCTGGACAGTTTCCTGCTGTGTCACTATATCTGCCCCGAGACCCTGTTTCGGTTCATCCCCGTTCTAACTCGAATATTTTTCTTCTGGTTCAATGTATCTAGGGCTGGATAGTTTCCTGGTGAGTCACTATATCTGGCCTAGGGCATTGTTTCAGTTCATCCCTATTTCTGCCTCGGATATTTTTCTTATTGTGAACTTAATCTGGGACTGGACAGTTTCCTGGTGAGTCACTATATCTGCCCCGGGACCTTGTTTCGGTTCATCCCTGTTTCTAACTCGGATATTTTTCTTCTGGTTCATTGTATCTGGGGTTTGATAGTTTCTTGGTGAGTCACTATATCTGGCCCACGGCCCTGTTTCGGTTCATCCCTATTTCTTACTCGGACATTTTTCTTATGGTTAACTTTATCTGTGACTGGACAGTTTCCTGGTGAGTCACTATATCTGCTCCGGGACACTATTTCGGTTCATCCCGGTTTCTAAATGTTTCTAACTTGTATATTTTTCTTATAGTTCATTGTATCGAGAACTGGACAGTTTCCTGGTGAGTCACTATATCTGCCCCGGGACCCTGTTTTGGTTCATCCTTGTTTCTAAATGTTTCTAACTCGAATATTTTTCTTACAATTCGCTGTATCTAGGACTTGACAGATTCCTGATGAGTCACTATATCTGCCCCAGGACCCGTTTTCGGTTCATCTCTCTTTCTTACTCGGATTTTTTTTCTTCTGGTTCACTGTATCTAGGGCTGGATACTTTCTTGGTGAGTCACTATATCTGGCCCAGGGCCCTGTTACGGTTCATACCTATTTCTGACTCGGATATTTTTCTTATGGTTCACTTTATCTGGGACTGGACAGTTTCCTAGTGAGTCACTATATCTGCTCCGGGACCCTGTTTCGGTTCATCCCTGTTTCTAAATGTTTCTAACTTGGATATTTTTTTTATAGTTCACTGTATCGAGGACTAGACAGTTTCCTGGTGGGTCACTATATCAGCCCCGGGACCATATTTCGGTTCATCCCTGTTTCTAAGTGTTTCTAACTCGAATATTTTTCATAAAATTCACTGTATCTAGGACTGGACAGATTCCTGGTGAGTCAATGTATATGCCCTGGAACCCGTTTTCGGTTCATCGCTTTTTCTAAGTCGGATATTTTTCTTATGGTTCACTGTACCTGCGGCTGGACGGTTTCCTGGTGTGTCACTATATCTGCCCTGGGACCCTGTTTCGGTTTATCCCTGTGTAAAACTCGGATATTTTTCTTATGGTTCATTGTGTCTGGGCCTTGACAGTTTCCTGGTGAGTCACTATATCTGCCCCGGGACCCTGTTTCGGTTCATCCCTGTTTCTAACTCGGATATTTTTCTTCTGGTTCACTGTATCTGGGGTTGGATAGTTTCTTGGTGAGTCAGTATATCTGGCCCAGGGCCCTATTTCGGTTCATCCCTATTTCTTACTTGGACATTTTTCTTATGGTTTACTTTATCTGTGACTGGATAGTTTCCTGGTGAGTCAATATATCTGCTCCGGGACACTGTTTCGGTTCATCCCTGTTTCTAAATGTTTCTAACTCGAATTTTTTTCTTATAATTCACTGTATCTAGGACTGGACAGATTCCTGGTGAGTCACTATATCTGCCCCAGGACCCGTTTTCGGTTCGTCCCTGTTTCTAACTCGGATATTTTTCTTATTGTTCACTGTATCTGGGGCTGGACAGTTTCCTGGTGAGTCACTATATCTGCCCCGGGACCCTGTTTCAGTTCATCCCTGTTTCTAAGTCAAATATTTTTCTTCTGGTTCACTGTATCTGGGACTGGATAGTTTCCTGGTGAGTCACTATATCTGCCCCAGGACCCTGTTTCGGTTCATCCCTGTTTCTAAATGTTTCTAACTCGAATATTTTTCTTATAATTCACTGTATCTAGAATTGGACAGATTCCTGGGGAGTGACTATATCTGCCCCGGGAACCGTTTTCGGTTCATCCCTGTTTCTAACTCGGATATTTTTCTTATGGTTCACTGTATCTGGGGCTGGACAGTTTCCTGCTGTGTCACTATATCTGCCCCGAGACGCTGTTTTGGTTCATCCCCGTTTCTAACTCGAATATTTTTCTTCTGGTTCAATGTATCTGGGGCTGGATAGTTTCCTGGTGAGTCACTATATCTGGCCTAGGGCATTGTTTCGGTTCATCCCTATTTCTGACTCGGATATTTTTCTTATTGTGAACTTAATCTGGGACTAGACAGTTTCCTGGTGAGTCACTATATCTGCCCCGGGACCTTGTTTCGGTTCATCCCTGTTTCTAACTCGGATATTTTTCTTCTGGTTCATTGTATCTGGGGTTTAATAGTTTCTTGGTGAGTCACTATATCTGGCCCACGGCCCTGTTTCGGTTCATCCCTATTTCTTACTCGGACATTTTTCTTATGGTTTACTTTATCTGTGACTGGACAGTTTCCTGGTGAGTCACTATATCTGCTCCGGGACACTGTTTCGGTTCATCCCGGTTTCTAAATGTTTCTAACTTGTATATTTTTCTTATAGTTCATTGTATCGAGAACTGGACAGTTTCCTAGTGAGTCACTATATCTGCCCCGGGACCCTGTTTTTGTTCATCCCTGTTTCTAAATGTTTCTAACTCGAATATTTTTCTTATAATTCGCTGTATCTAGGACTTGACAGATTCCTGGTGAGTCACTATATCTGCCCCAGGACCCATTTTCGGTTCATCCCTCTTTCTCACTCGGACTTTTTTCTTCTGGTTCACTGTATCTAGGGCTGGATACTTTCTTGGTGAGTCACTATATCTGGCCAGGGCCCTGTTACGGTTCATCCCTATTTCTGACTCGGATATTTTTCTTCTGGTTCACTTTATCTGGGACTGGACAGTTTCCTAGTGAGTCACTATATCTGCTCCGGGACCCTGTTTCAGTTCATCCCTGTTTCTAAATGTTTCTAACTTGGATATTTTTCTTATAGTTCACTGTATCGAGGACTAGACAGTTTCCTGGTGAGTCACTATATCAGCCACGGGACCATGTTTCGGTTCAACCCTGTTTCTATGTGTTTCTAACTCGAACATTTTTCATATAATTCACTGTATCTAGGACTTGATTGATTCCTGGTGAGACAATGTAGATGCCCTGGAACCCGTTTTCGGTTCATCACTGTTTCTAACTCGGATATTTTTCTTCTGGTTCACTGTACCTGCGGCTGGACGATTTTCTAGCGTGTCACTATATCTGCCCCGGGACCCTTTTTCGGTTCATCCCTGTTTCTAACTCGGATATTTTTCTTTTGGTTCACTCTATCTGGGGCTGGACAGTTTCCTGGTGAGTCACTATATCTGCCACGGGACCCTGTTTCGGTTCATCCCTGTTTCTAACATGGATATTTTTCTTCTAGTTCACTGTAATTGGGGCTGACTAGTTTCCTAGTGAGTCACTATATCTGGGCCAGGGCCCTGTTTCGGTTCATCCCAGTTTCTAATTGTTTCTAACTCGGATATTTTTCTTTTGGTTCACTGTATCTGGGGCTAGACAGTTTCCTGGTGAGGCACTATATCTGACACGTCACCCGTTTTCGGTTCATCCATATTTCTAACTCGGATATTTTGCTTATGGTTCACTGTACCTGGGGCTGGACAGTTTCCTGGTGAGTCACTATATCTGGCCCAGGGCGCTGTTTCGGTTCATCCCTATTTCTGGCTCGGATATTTTTCTTATGGTTTACTTTATCTGGGACTGGACAGTTTCCTGGTGAGTCACTATATCTTCCCCGGGACCCTGTTTCGGTACATCCCTGTTTCTAACTCGGATATTTTTCTTATAGTTCACTGTATCGAGGACTGGACAGTTTCCTGGTATGTCACTATATCTGCCCCGGGACCCAGTTTCGGTTCATCACTGCTTCTGAATGTTTCTAACTCGAATATTTTTCTTATACTTCACTGTATCTAGGACTGGACAGTTTCCTGGTAAATCACTATATCTGCCCCGGGACCCTGTTTCGGTTCATCCCTGTTTCTAACTCGGATATTTTTCTTCTGGTTCACTGTATCTGGGGCTGGATAGTTTCCTGGTGAGTCACTATATCTGCCCCGGGACCCTGTTTCGGTACATCCCTGTTTCTAAATGTTTCTAAGTCGGATATTTTTCTTATAGTTCACTGTATCGAGGACTGGACAGTTTCCTGGTGACTCACTATATCAGCCCCGGGACCATGTTTCGGTTGATCCCTGTTTCTAAGTGTTTCTAACTCGAATATTTTCATATAATTCACTGTATCTAGGACTTGACAGATTCCTGGTGAGTCAATGTATATACCCCGAAACCCGTTTTCGGTTCATCCCTATTTCTAACTCGGATATTTTTCTTATGGTTCATTTTATCTGGGGCTGGACAGTTTCCTGGTGAGTCACTATATTTGCCCCGGGACCCTGTTTCGGTACATCCCTGTTTCTAAATGTTTCTTACTTGGATATTTTTCTTTTGGTTCAATGTATATGGGGCTGGACAATTTCCTGGTGAGTCACTATATCTGCCCCGGGACCCTGTTTCGGTTCATCCCTCTTTCTGACTTGGATATTTTTTTTATGGTTCACCTTATCTGGGACTGCACAGTTTCCTGGTGAGTCAATATATCTGCCCCGGAACCCTGTTTCGGTTCATCCCTGTTTCTAAATGTTTCTAACTCGGATATTTTTCTTATAGTTCACTATATCGAGAACTGGACAGTTTCCTGGTGAGTCACTATATCTGCCCCGGGACCCTGTTTCGGTTCATCCCTGTTTCTAAATGTTTCTAACTCGAATATTTTTCTCATAATTCACTGTTTCTATAACTGGACAGATTCCTGGTGAGTCACTATAACTGCCCTGGGACCCGTTTTCGGTTCATCCCTGTTTCAAACTCGGATATTTTTCTTATGGTTCCCTGTATCTGGGGCTGGGCAGTTTCCTGGTGAGTCACTATATCAGCCCCGAGACCCTATTTCGGTTCATCCCTATTTCTGACTCGGTTATTTTTCTTATGGTTTACTTTATCTGGGACTGGACAGTTTCTTGTTGAGTCACTATATCTTCCCCGGGACCCTGTTTCGGTTCATCCCTGTTTCTAACTCGAATATTTTTCTTCTGGTTCACTGTATCTGTGGCTGGATAGTATCCTGGTGAGTCACTATATCTAGCCTAGGGCCCTGTTTCGGTTGATCCCTGTTTCAAACTCGGATATTTTTCTTATGGTTCACTGTATCTGGGGCTGGACAGTTTGCTGGTGAGTCACTATATCTTCCCCGGGACCCTATTTCGGTTCATCCTTGTTTCTAACTCGAATATTTTTCTTCTAGTTCACTGTATCTGGGGCTGGATAGTTTCCTGTTGAGTTACTATATGGCCTAGGACCTGTTTCGGTTCATCCCTCTTTCTGACTCGGATATTTTTCTTATGGTTCACTGTATCTGGGGCTGGACAGTTTCCTGGTGAGTCACTATATCCCCCTAGGGTCCTGTTTCGGTTCATCCCTGTTTCTAAATCGGATATTTTTCTTCTGGTTCACTGTATCTGGGGCTGGATAGTTTTCTTGTGAGGCACTATATCTGGCCCAAGGCCCTGTTTCGGTTCATCCCTATTTCTGAGTCGTATAGTTTTCTTATGGTTCACTTTATCTGGGACTGGACAGTTTCCTGGTGAGTCACTATATCTGCTTCGGGACCCTGTTTCGGTTCATCCCTGTTTCTAAATGTTTCTAACTTGGATATTTTTCTTATAGTTCACTGTATCGAGGACTGGACAGATTCCTGCTGTGTCACTATATCTGCCCCGGGACCCTATTTTGGTGTATCCCTGTTTCTGACTAGGATATTTTTCTTCTTGTTCACTCTATCTGGGACTGTACAGTTTCCTGGTGAGTCACTATATCTGCCTCGGGACCCATTTTCGAATCAGCACTGTTTCTAACTCGGATCTGTTCTAATGGTTCACTATATCAGGGGCTGGACAGTTTCCTGGTGAGTCACTATATCTGCCCCGGGACACTGTTTCGGTTTATCCCTGTTTCTAAATCTTTCTAACTCGAATATTTTTCTTATAGTTCACTGTATCGAGGACTGGACAGATTCCTGCTGTGTCACTATATCTGCCCCGGGACCCTATTTCGGTGTATCCCTGTTTCTGACTAGGATATTTTTCTTCTTGTTCACTCTATCTGGGACTGTACAGTTTCCTGGTGAGTCACTATATCTGCCTCGGGAC
>QAOA01007551.1:65906-80884 GCA_003255065.1 Cercis canadensis | reverse complement strand
AATTTATTTGAGAAAATAAAATAAAATAAAATATAAAAATTATGTATGCTTACCACATAATATAATATGACATATACATGTAATACAATAGAATCCCCGATCATTCTTTAATCATTTAAAACTTAATTTCCATTTAAATTGGGAGTTGGTTTTATTGTGCAAGGATACTATTACTATTAAAATAAAATAAAAACTTAATTTACATAATATTCACATTTATAGTTTTACATACTTATAAGAGAAAGTCAAAAAAGATTTAAGTTATCACATATTAATGAAGATTTTAGATAATTTAAAGTAATGTCTTAGCTTCGAGTTTTTGTGTCATTACACAGCAAAAGAACTTGACAAGGGTTTCATAAATAATTTGAAAAATATTTTATTTAATAAATTTATGCAATTCATGATGCCCTTTCCCATATCATGCAATCTTACTTCTTGATTGCATAGGAACTAATTGTTTTAGTTTATGACAAATTTTACATGTTTCATGGTTTACATTATATAGTTACAACTTTTGTAATAATTATTCAATAAAATTGCAGCTTATATATCGTTTACTTCATAATAACATGTTTAGTGACCTAGTTTACAATAAATATGCAAACATATATTTGTGTGAGAAGAAATAAAAAAAATGCATGCATGGTAGCTAATCCTTACAAAATAATATCCTAAACATGGACCCTTTATTTTAGAGATGCTGAACATTAACCTTAGATACTAGATTATGAATTTTATTTTATCTTTATATTTTATTAGAACATTGTGAACCACTAATTATTTTATTTTGTAAGCATCTGCTGTTGTTGTAGTTGATAAATCCATCGCTTTCCAAAGTTTATATATTTATATTTATGAAAATAAAAATAAAAATAAAAATAAAATTTCAGTCTGTTAATAAGAAAAAGAAATTGATGAGTCGGAAATGGGAGGAGAATCTTCCCTTCTCCGCATGAAGTTAAGTGATGGTGAAGAGAACGAGAGACGTAGCTTTCTTTGCCACATTTGTCTTTAGGCCAGTACTATTTTGCTTATACCCCCGCCATAAATAAATACATCAAAATAAAAAGCAACAAAAGTTAGTACAAATCACTACTGACCACAGAATGAATGATATGACATGCATGATGCATCCATCATATCTGCTCTATGATTCAAGCCAAATATATTTAAATGAAAAAAAAATCAGCTATATGTGTCATGTCTGTGTATCTCTTTCAATTGGTTTGGTTTCCATCTAAATTTATGGTTAATTTATTAGCACTTAGTGGTTGGCATATATAGTGATATTATAATTTTTTTTGTACTAAAAAAAGCCTTCACTTAGACATTCTTCTGTTGTAACAAAAAATTACTTGGGGATCTCAATTTGAAGCAAAATAATTGCCTAAATCTATAACACACTTGAGCTTGACTCTTAGTTATGAGGCATTCAGCCAAAACAGAACGATGTTGCTGCTAACTTTCTAAACCACATAAGAGATTCAGATTAGTATAAGGATTACGAGGAAGTAAAATTTTTTATGTGGGACTCATTGTATTATCAATTTGGACATAGCTCCCCTGCTTCATTTTTGTTCAAATTTTTTCAGTAATATAAAAAGAATACGTACTTGTAAAGTTTAGAATCTAAAGTACCAAATGGAAACAGGGAACAGTGATGGGAGATTATATTACCGCTGAATATTAGTTTCTATCAAGTACTGTACCTAAAGAGAAAGATGGAACTTGGAAGTGGGATGCTCAAGGAACAAGGATTGTACAGCCATTGGTTAAGGGGGGTTAGCTTTGTACAGCCATTTTCAGGAGTGGACGTGACATGAGTGAGTGGGGAAGGCCCATACAGCGTCAGTGTTGTGTCAAGGCTCTGTTTGGCCTCTGCACCCGCAAAAAGGGTTATTTACAGCACTCAGGTCAGCTGTAGCCTGCACAAGGTACCCGGTTAACGTGTCTACTTTTCAGTGTATCAAAGAGTAATAAATTACCACTCATGGGTCATCTTCAATATTGTGTCTTTTTTTTTTAAATGATAATGGGTCTTCCACATAATTTATTACATTGACTCGTGGAATCGTTCGTCATCAGCAAATATCACATTTATATAGACAGTGAATTACAAGTTGGATATTGTTCTCATGTGTTTAAATTTAAAGTTATAATTTTATAAGTTGAACTCTGTTCAAGATGCACATTTGAATTTGACACACACACATATATATATATATATTTGGCTAATCTCATAATTATAATAGGCACACTGTTTTCTAATAGTAAAAGGCATTGTGAAAAGCTTGGTAAAAGTTAAACTGGGTTTAATAACGAAGAATAAGGAGAAAACTGATTTAACCAGATTCTCTTTATTGCTTTATAATGAAGTTGATATTAGATAGGTTTTGTCATTTTCTTTTTTATGTTCATGCTGGTTGAAAGGGTGGGTGTACGAATATGCTGCCCATGTTGTATAAATATAGATAATGCATGTAACCAATAGCTCATGGTATGGCAGGGGAGATTTTAATGGACTTTATTATCCAGGTACTTTTTGATAGTAACCCCCACTCTCCTTTTCCCAAGAGGTCCGNCCCCCCCCCCCCCCCCCTACACACAAATAAAAGATTGAACATCAAACTATGGTAAACACTCTAAATTATTGGGGAAGACAAAAGAATGAGAAAGCTACCCCTTTCTTTCTCGACTGCTACCCGAACAAAACCGTCCCATTACAAATTGGGGAATGAAAATGGCAACAGAGTCTCAAAGGGCGAGTAACCCGGAAAAACCCATGTAGAGGCAGAGCACTAGCTCCTCCCTCACACCACACCCACTAAATTATTTACCTCCATCTCTTCCATATTGTTGTGCTCAGGGGGAAAGGTTGCTGCTTTTCAAGATGCCAAGGCCAGGCCCCAGACCTTACGAGTGCGTGAGGAGAGCTTGGCACAGCGAGAGGCACCAACCCATTAGAGGTTCCATCATTCAGCAGATTTTCAGGTTCTGGGTCTTCTCCCTTTTCATTGTTTTCTGCTTTTCAGCTGCTATTATTGTGCATTTTGTTGATTGCCCATCACGTGTTTGATTAGGGTCGTCAAAGAGACTCACAGTGCAGCGACTAAAAAAAACAAGGAATGGCAAGAGAAGGTTCCTATAGTTGTTCTGAAAGCAGAGGAAATCATGTACTCCAAAGCCAATTCCGAGGTTTTTACATTCTACAAATGCTTGTAGATTGTTAGATCTTTTACTCTATTATATATCCCTTTCCTAAAATTTCATACTTCTGTTGCATAGGCAGAGTATCTGAATCTGGATACACTATGGGACCGCCTGAATGATGCCATTAATACAATCATTCGGAGAGATGAGAGCACTGAAACGGGAGAACTTTTGCCGCCATGTGTTGAAGGTACTAAATTGTTCACCTTCTTGACATTTCTCTGGATCCAGCTCTGAAGCTTACTGAATCTATGTCATAATTGAACTACGTTGTGTCAATGTTCGTGTCATTTGAAAATGGGTATTAGCGTTTTAAATTAGTAAATTTGAACTCTGCAAGTGATATAAGCTTCTTTTTGCGGTTCCATTCCTTATGTTGATCAGCTGCACTTAACCTGGGCTGCAAAGCTGTGAGAGCTTCGAGAAGTGAACGGCACAATAACCCCAGGACTTACCTCACCCCAAGAACACAAGAACCCACAACTGCATCTCCTAAAACTACTGGAGAATCATGCCCTCAATTTTTGCCTCTTCAGTCTGGAAATCCCTCAAACTCTGCCAAAGGCACAACTGGTGTTTCAGCACGCCCTATTCCAGATTGTAACAGGCAAGCCAACCCAAATAATAAGTTAATGAGTTCCTCTAACTACCCCTTCTCACAGGGTTTTCCTGCTGGCGTTCATCAGCCATTGGCAATGGAAACTAACACCCCATTGGACTTGGGTTCAGTTTACCCTTTGTATTATGGGAGAACTCATTTTGAAGCCAGAGAGCCTCAGCTAAGAACAAGCACCCCAGAAAACACATGTTCTGACACAATCTTTGTTGGCACACCAGTCCTCACTCCAATCCCAGACACAGCTGGAATTGGTCTATTGCAAAACTTCTCCTATAGTAGATCCCAACGTGTTATAAACAGAACCGCACAAGGAAGTGCTGTGAACATTCAAGAGCAGTCACAAGATAGAGAATGTGATTTATCTTTGAGGTTGGGTCTATTTTCGCATCAAAATTTGAGCAGCGAAAAAAGTTTAGCATGTGAAACTGAATATTTTGGTTCAAGAGGTTCTCAGGAGTGGGGAAACTCTAGTCATCTATCTCTGCAGACAAACAAAGATGTTAGGTTTAACCCTAGAAGGACAGATTATGATCCCTTTGAGTGCAATTCTACTAAATGCAATTTAGAGGGTGAAGATCGGAAGCGTAAGGCACCTTTAGGTAACAATGAGGAGGATGGGCAATTTTGCCGGCAACTAGGGGTCCCATCCAATCGGTTTCCTGGTAGAATCAAAGGGCCAGGTTTGTAGACAGTCTTTCCTGTTGTAGCATATGCTTTTGCAATTTTAAGATGATCCAAAATGTTGTTGCATCCTCTTATCTAGACTCTATATATATGTGGCACTGTTTGTGAAAATTGAGAAGCTGACATTGAGATGCTCATTGCATTGCTACTGACGTGAACTGTAAATAAAAATGTTAGCTGCCTTTTGTTTTAACATCTGCTTAGCTTCAGAAAAGATCAAAAGAGGAAACAAATAAATGTGAACTTTTGAAAACTTCATCCCTGCTAATGAAGACGACTTTCTGGGAGGGTCTTATTAGAGTAAGATGCACAGAAAACAAATGAATAAGTTATACTAGACCTGTCTGTGAAGTTGGAATCTCTGTTTCCTCAACCCAGTCTTTTTTTTTTTTTTGCTTCCCGCTTTCAGCAAGATTGCAGAATGTCTAATATAGAAAATCATTAAACGACATGCTCCAAGGTATGTTTTACATTATCAAATGGTCAGTGACAAAATTAACATGGCCACATTCTTACATCTATTGCATAATACAGGTTGTTGGATCATGACCTGAAAGTTAGAATAGGAAGCAAAAGAAACAAAGCAACTGAGCAGATATGACATGATCATATAATGAAATGATCAAATTCTTCATTTTATTTTATTTTTTAAAGACTACTGACCATCTCCATAGCCAACAGGGGAGTTGTCTTTAATTCTTCTGCTAGGAAATTAGCAGGAGGTGAAGGGATAAGGTATTGACGGTGGATCTCTGTATTTATGTTGACTGATTATGTTTAGCCATATCACCATTAAAAAAAAAAAAGTTTAGCCTTAGAAGAGCAAGGCTTTTATAGTCTACTCGCCGAAGAAAAAGCTCTGACTTGGGCGTGACCACATAAATAAAGGGAGAATTACAACAACAAAAAAAAATCTATTTCAAAAACAGAAACCAATAACTTAATAACCGATATCTCATTATAAATTGGAAACTACCTGGTGTTCCTCGGGTTGATTTAACATAGGGTTTTTGGTAGTGGCATTTGGAGATTGAAGAATCCAAAACTAAAACATTAATGACGTGGATTCTTCAATCTTGAAATGTGATTGAATGATGATAGTTTGACTCGAACTCCAGAATGATTGCATTTATTAACTGTGGTTAAATGTTTGTGTTTAAGGATCAGTAATAACAGCTACTCTATCAAGATAACATTATGAATTAAGGAGGTTGCCAATGCTATCATGCCTCACCTAAAAAAGAATAAACATTTTATTGGGAGTTTGGAGTATAATAAACTTTAAATTTTAATATCATCGTAAAGATCTCGAAAATTGAGTCATTCAGTACATGTCAGAACAGTTAATTCTTTATAAAATGCATAAACGGAATAATACATGAAACATATACTGAAAAATAGATAATATTTTGTTTTGACCATATTAAATTTAAATTCAGTTAAAAATTTAAGAATATGACTTATACTGAGTAATTCAATTTTTTGAGATTTTCGCGATGGTACCAAAATAAAAAATTGGTTATGTTTCAAACTCCCATTAAAATGTTTTTTCTATTTTTACCTCACCCATATAGATGAGACATGATAGAGTCTGTCATGAATTAAGTGCAATTGAACACCTAGTAGTTTAGAGTCTGTCATGAATTAAGTGCAATTGAACACCTAGTAGTTTATAAAACAAAAGTGCCGGATCATAAATGTTGACATACTGTGTGAAGAATAACCACATAAATTTAAAAAGATACCCATATAATTTTGGAGAGAGGAATAACGAAGTATAACCACAAAAATCAGAAGTATATCTACTTGTATTGGGATGAATTTACATCTACTTGGAACTAATCTTGCGCATTAACCACACATACCAGGTAAAGGATAATAACATATTGTCCATAACATACTCACATAACTTTGAGAGAAGAAAAAATTAAGGATAACTACATAGATAAAAATGATATCTACTTATAACTCCCAATTATCAGGGATAAAACAAGTAGTTCACTATTTACATAAGTAGTATTGGAGGAACCAAATTAGAATTAATATGTATAAGAAATTAATAGAATTTTTTTTTTACAAACTCTATGACTCGGACAGTAATTTTCTTAAAAAAAAGAGTGAAATTCTAAAATTGAGAATTAGGACATTGAGGGTGTAATGGTTAACTATTTGAAGGGTGAAACGGTAACACGCCATTGGTTTCGGAATATTATCATATAACAAATTCTTTGCATTTCGCATTTCCATGTCCGTATGTATTGAGTTGTTACGTTGGGGTTGAGTGGTTAATTCCTTTGGTGGGTTTGGTGTACAAAGAGAATTAATTAATTAAGCGTTATCTAAGATTTCTTTATTTAATTAATATAACAATTAGGAGTGATTTTACATTTTATAAAATGAGTGATATCCTTCTTGGATATGACTATGAGAGTGATCTTAATTCTTACATTCATGCAATCTTAAATTAGGCGAAATTTTAATCCTATATTTTGTTTGTAAAAGAGGTGAAAAAATAATAACGCGCACATAAGATTATTTTTATTAGATGTGGTTACACGTGTGCAAGAAATTGTAATATAAGGTGATAGGAGTAGAGTTCGAAAAATAGAAAAAATAGATGAGTGAGTGAATAAATCACATGCATTGTGAAGTTGGGATTCTGATGCTTTAAAATTCAGAAAGTGATCCATAAGTGAAGTGCATGAAAGTTGTAAAATCTGAGATAAATCTTCATTCTAGTTCCATAAGTAAATATGGATCTTTTCTTTCAAACGCAAACAAATAGAGAGCATTAGTTACATCATTTATTAGAAGAAGAGAATAGGACACTCAATCTTCAAAGAATACAAAGATCATGTGCTCTAATCTAAGTGTTAATTGCGAATGGGGATATATATGATTAATAGAATTAACTTAGATACGAGTGAAGCAATAAAGAGCTAGGGTGGCAACAAATGCAGATAGGAGTCCAAGGTGAGAGAGTGTTGGAGCAGAGGAATCTGGTGGTTGAGCAGCAGGAGCCGCAGAGGTAGAAGACTCAACATTGATACTGAACTTCTGGCCAATTGCACAGTGGTTACCAACTGTGCAGATGAAGTAGCGAGGACCAGTTTTCAATAGATTAACCAAAAACGACGTCCCGTTTGAACTGCCACCCCATGCACTAGCGGCGGTGTTGCAATTGTCGTAATCGTCCTTGGATACATCTCCCACAGTATGGGTTCCCGTCCAGTTGAATACTGCAGATCACATTCACAAGAAAAACAACAAACCCAACCCATCAACAAAAAGAAATATTGAAGCAATTAATGAAATGATCCAATTGAGAATGTATGGGTAAAAGTAAAAGCTTACTGAGTTTGTCTCCTACGAAGAAGTTCTTGGACCTAGCCCACTCTGAATAGAAGCTCTGATTAGTGGGGATATTCCAACCAAAGCTATCACCTACCTTGTACTCTGTTGCTTGAGTTGCACCAATTAGTAAAGCCATCACAACCATGGAGCAACCCACGAAACCCATGTACCTGCCCATTCTTATCAGATTGTCTGTGTTCTGCAGATCGTCCCTGGTACTGCTACGCTCGTCTCTCTCTCTTCTTCTCTTAGTTTTTGTTCGAGTTGATGAATCGAAGTTGTATGTTATGAGATTGTCCTTGCAGCGAATGGCACACACACACACACACACACATATATATCAGAAATTTGACGAGTTGGTTAAATGTATTTTTGAACGGTTCCCTTCCTTCAGTAATTTTATTACGTGTTGCAAAAGACACATAGACTTGTGGGAAGCAGTCATGTGCTTATATTACATACATAAAAAAAATATTATTCATGTGTGCATATAACAAAATAAAGGGGACATGTGGTGTGGTTTTGCCAATTTATGGTTGCTTCTTTGAACTGTAATGAGAAAACTTTAGAATGTTGAAATTTATGATTTGAGGCGCCAAGTTTGAAGCTACTTTTTGGTGTGGTGAGTTGAGGGTGTGCCGCGTAATTAAATTTCAAGAATGATCTATGTGTGTAAATTTTTGACTTGTGTGTCCGTAGAGTGCTGCTACACATCGAGATAGTTTTCAGTTTCACCAATAATTTCATAAAATGGACGTACGTGGCAAGTTTACAATGGAAGAGAGCAGCCCTAAGCCCCTAAAGGCAAAGTCTCCTTGCTTTCATAATATTATCATGTAACGAATTCATTGCATTTAGCTTTTTCCATGTCTCTATCTATTCATTTCGCATCTTGGGCTTGACTGCTTAATCCTTTGTCGAAGAATGATTCATGGCTACCACTTAATGAATAAGAGAAAACAAACGAATGAAATGGCCATAAGTCCCTCCCTCTTGATTGTTATGTTCTTTTTTACTTTTTGGGCTGAAAATATATTCATGATAATGTAAAGTGGTAAGCCCAGTTCCCAGGATTGTTAGCCCAGATTGAAGCCCAATGTAGTGGATAATTTATGCTCAGGACCAGAGTTAGATGACGAGCAAATCCCATCCTCACATGTACGGATTTTTGAAGCCCATTGACTACGTTCCTTCGGTTGGGCCAGAAACCAATAATTTAATAAGCGATATCTCATTATAAATTGGAAATTACCTGGTGTTCCTCGGGTTGATTTAAGAATCTAAAACTAAAACATTAATGACGTGGATTCTTCAATCTTCAAATGTGATTGAATGATGATAGTTTAACTCGAACTCCAGAATGATTGCATTTATTAACTGTGGTTAAATGTTTGTGTTTAAGGATCAGTAATAACAGCTACTCTATCAAGATAACATTATGAATTAAGGAGGTTGCCAATGCTATTATGCCTCACCTAAAAAAGAATAAACATTTTATTGGGAGTTTGAAATATAATAAACTTTAGATTTTAATATCATCATAAAGATCTCGAAAATTGAGTCATTTAGTATATGTCAGAACAATTAATTCTTTGTAAAATGCATAAACAGAATAATACATGAAACATATACTGAAAAATAGATAATATTTTGTTTTGACCATATTAAATTCAAATTCAGNTAATGACGTGGATTCTTCAATCTTCAAATGTGATTGAATGATGATAGTTTAACTCGAACTCCAGAATGATTGCATTTATTAACTGTGGTTAAATGTTTGTGTTTAAGGATCAGTAATAACAGCTACTCTATCAAGATAACATTATGAATTAAGGAGGTTGCCAATGCTATCATGCCTCACCTAAAAAAGAATAAACATTTTATTGGGAGTTTGAAATATAATAAACTTTAGATTTTAATATCATCGTAAAGATCTCGAAAATTGAGTCATTTAGTATATGTTAGAACAATTAATTCTTTGTAAAATGCATAAACAGAATAATACATGAAACATATACTGAAAAATAGATAATATTTTGTTTTGACCATATTAAATTCAAATTCAGTTAACAATTTAAGAATATGACTTATACTGAGTAATTCAATTTTTTTGAGATTTTTGCGATAGTACCAAAATAAAAAATTGGTTATGCTTTAAACTCCCAATAAAATATTTTTTCTATTTTTACCTCACCCATATAGATGAGACATGATAGAGTTTGTCATGAATTAAGTGCAATTGAACACTTAGTAGTTTATAAAACAAAAGTACCAGATCATAAATGTTGACATACTGCGTGAAGAATAACCACATAAATTCGAAAAGATACCCATATAATTTTGGAGAGAGGAATAACGAAGGATAACCACAAAAATCAAAAGTATATCTACTTGTACTGGGATGAATTTACATTTACTTGGAACTAATCTTGCGCTTTAACCACACATACTAGGTAAAGGATAATAACATATTGTCCATAATATACTCACATAACTTTGAGAGAAGGAAAAATTAAGGATAACCACATAGATAAAAATGATATCTACTTATAACTCCCAATTATAAGGGATAAAACAAGTAGTTCACTATTTATATAAGTAGTGTTGGAGGAACCAAATTAGAATTAATATGTATAAGAAATTAATAGAATTTTTTTTTACAAACTCTATGACTCGGACAGTAATTTTCTTAAAAAAAAGAGTGAAATTCTAAAATTGAGAATTAGGACATTGAGGGTGTAATGGTTAACTATTTGAAGGGTGAAACGGTAACACGCCATTGGTTTCGGAATATTGTCATATAACAAATTCTTTGCATTTCATTTCCATGTCCGTATGTATTGAGTTGTTACGTTGGGGTTGAGTGGTTAATTCCTTTGGTGGGTTTGGTGTACAAAGAGAATTAATTAATTAATTAAGCGTTATCTAAGATTTCTTTATTTAATTAATATAACAATTAGGAGTGATTTTACATTTTATAAAATGAGTGATATCCTTCTTTGATATGACTATGAGAGTGATCTTAATTCTTACATTCATGCAATCTTAACTTAGATACGAGTGAAGAAATAAAGAGCTAGGGTGGAAACAAATGGAGATAGGAGTCCAAGGTGAGAGAGTGTTAGAGCAGAGGTAGAAGAAACATTGATACTGAACTTCTGGCCAATTGCACAGTGGTTACTAACTGTGCAGATGAAGTAGAGAGGCCCAGTTTGCACTAGAGTACGAGTCCAAACCGTCCTGTTTGAACCCTCAGTGCTACCCAATACACTGGTGACAATGGTGCAATTGTCGTATTCATCCTTGGATACAAATCCCAGAGTATGGTCTCCCGTCCAGTTGAACACTGCAGATCACATTCACAAGAGAAACAAAAACACCCAACCTATCAACAAAAAGAAATATTGAAGCAATTAATGAAATGATCCAATTGAGAATGTAAGGGGAACAAGAAAAGCTTACTGAGTTCGTCTCCTGCGGAGAAGTTCTTGGACCTAGCCCACTCTGAATAGAAGCTCTGATTAGTGGGGATATTCCAACCAAAGCTGTCACCTACCTTGTACTTAGTTGCTTGAGTTGCCCCAATTAGTAATGCCATCACAACCATGGAGCAACCTACGAAACTCATGTGCCTGCCCATTCTTATCAGATTGTCTGTGTTCTGCAGATTGTCCCTGCACTGCTACGCTCTTCTCTCTTCTCTTAGTTTTTGTTCGAGTTGATGAATCGAAGTTGTATGTTATGAGATTGGTTAAATGCATGTAGGCTTAATTATAATTTTGGTCATTCTATTTTAACAACTTGAAATTTTTGGTTCATTTTCTTTAAAAATGAACTATTGAGTCTCTTTATATTAATAAAATGTATAATTTTAGTATTTTTTAAATCAAAATTCGTAAGCTTATTTCAAGGTGTAAAGTTATCTGATTCATAATCTCACCGTTCAGATTAAAGAGCTACGTCTTGTGAATCTCCCCACTAAATTTCAGCTCAATTTAACGGTGAGATTCAACCCAAAATATCAAAACTATAAGTTTTTATTTAATCGAAGATCTAAACTCATTAACTGTTAGATCGAACTAAAATTTAGTGAGAAAGTTCACAAGACGTAGCTCTTTAATATGAATGATGAAATTATAAATTATAGAACTTTACACCTTGAAATAAACTTAAGAATTTGAACTTAAAGATAAAATGACTAAAATTATACATTTTATGAATATAGAGGAACTCAATAATTCATTTTTAAAAAAGAGGACTAAAAAATTTAAATTGTTAAAATAAGAGGATCAAAATTGTAATTAAGCCTTAAATGTATTTTTGAAGGGTTCCCTTCCTTCATTAATTTTATTACGTGCTGCAAAAGACACATAGACGTGTGGGAAGCAGCCACCTGCTTATATTATATACATAAAAAAATATTATTCATGTGTGCATATAACAAAATAAAGGGAACATGTGGTGTGGCTTCGTCAATTTATGGTTGCTTCTTTAGAATGTTGAAGCAGTCATGTGGTTCTTGTCAATTTAGAATGTTGAAATTTATGATTAGAGCCGCTAAGTTTGAAGCTACTTTTTTGTGTGGTGAGTTGAGGGTGTGCCGCGTAATTAAATTTCAAGAATGATCTACGTGTGTACATTTTTGACTTGTGTGTCCATTTTTGATTGTGTGTCCGTAGAGTGCTGCTACACATCGAGATAGTGGCAAGTTTACAATGGAGGAGAGCAGCCCTAAGCCCCTAACAGCAAGGTCTCGTCGCTTTGATAATATTATCATGTAACGAATTCATCGCATTTAGCTTTTTCCATGTCTCTGTCTATTCATTTCGCATCTTGGGCTTGACTGCTTAATCCTTTGTCGGAGAATGATTCATGTCTCTTGATTGTTATGTTCTTTTTTACTTTTTGGGCTGAAAATATATTCATCGTAATGTAAAGTGGTAAGCCCAGTGCCTAGGATTGTTAGCCCAGATTGAAGTCCAATGTAGTGGATAATTTCTGCTCAGGACTAGAGTTAGATGACGAGCAAATCCCATCCCCACATGTACGGATTCTTGAAGCCCATTGACTACGTTCCTTAGGTTGGGCCAGATTTTTTTATGGGTAGCACTAGCACTACACTGACTAATGGCTTAATTTAGCTATTGCAGAATCACAGTGGTCACGCCATTTTTGAGGAAGAGTCTGTGCGCCCATTAAATCCTTGTGCCATTATTTGGCAATTTATAAGGAAATGCCATATTAATGAGACCACAGTGTCTAAGGCTTTGGGTCCAAGAAAAGTTTAGCTGAACATTAAATGGAATCCTCCCCTAGAAGGATGGGTTAAAGTCAACTCTGATGGGGCGGCTAAAGGGAACCCTGGTATTGCTGGGTGTGGGGCTATTTTAAGGAATGAAGATGGTAATTGGCTTGGTGGTTGTTCTAGATATGTGGGTTGGAGTAGTGCCTTCATTGTTGAAGCTTGGGGTGTTTATGATGGTTTGTGCCTTGCGTGGGGCAGAGGGCATAGGAGGGTTGTGGTGGAGTGTGACTCCTCTGCTGTTGTGCAAGCTATCAACTCAAGGAGAAATGGATCTCATACTTCCTCCCAGATTTTCAAAGGCATTTTTTTGATGCTGGAGCAGGACTGGGAAGTTCACATAGGGTCCATTTTTAGAGAAGCGAATCGCTGTGCAGATTGGCTTGCCAATCTTGGTTGCAGAGCTGATTCTGGTTGGTTTTTGATTTCTGTTTCCCTTCAGGAGTTGCAACTTCTGATTTTGGGTGATGCTTCTCGGGTTGTTGAACCCCGTTTGGGCGCTTTGTAGTTTTTTTGTGTTGTTTCTGGGCTTTTGGCCCCGTGGACTAACCAAAAAAAAAAAAAGAATCACAGTGGTCACCATATGCCCCCACATTTGTAAGGTGTTTAGATGTGTGTTGACTTTCATACGATGGCAGTAATTGGAATCAATGATGTGTCTAAGCTCCTTCATTGATCTCCACGTGTGAGGTTGTGGGATCCAAATGGCACGGTTAGTTTAAGGAAATTAAAAGTAGTGTTCTCCTCTTGGTGTTGGTCTAGAAGAACTTGCCTCTTGGTGTTATTTATTTGTCAATGTAAGTTGCTATCTGAATTTTAATTTAATACAAGGATATATAATTGATGTCAACAAGGGAATGGTAGGAGCAAGTCTTTGTCACCAAAGTTCCATCCATAAAATCCAATTTCATTACTCTTAAAATATTCTTGACGGATGACCTAACTCTAACGTGGGCATTGTCATCCATGTTTGATGAGAGCCAAGGCATAAAAAGATCTAGTGCTCACCCTCCCAAGCTGGACACGCCCCACAATGAAGCACGGGAGGCCACAACCAAAGCCAAAAGTCTAATCAGAGGGCCTCAAAATGATCTTTACAAGTCATAGACTCACAATGATTTTAGGGCCTTTTAATATGTGATACTGGCAACATTAATTATTGTTGGTATGATTTTTTTTTTAATTTTGATAAACGGTTAAAATTAAATATTTTTTACACCAAAAAAATATTTGTTTAGATTAAAGTGCAAGTGAGAAAGTCCAAATTCTAACATCTTGGTTTGTCAAAACATTACATAAGCACACATTTTTAAGTGTTTGGAAGCATAGAAATGGTCAAGACACGGCATAGAAAAGTAGAGCTTCTTACGTTTTCCATCTGGGATAATCAGGACCCTTGAGATCAATGATCAAATAGTTAAAGAATTCTAAACATGGTACACACCAAAATTATACAATTAATTATTGACCAATAATCAATTATTTGTTTCTCATTTAATACGTTTGTTTGCACAAGGGACTAGAACAAGCTTCATGTTTCAATTGAAAAAGCAGGGGACTTCCAACTGTCGCCACTTTCTTTGCTCAAGACTTTGGCTGCACTTAAACCAAATTATCCTTAAAAGATAGGGGTAGTTTGCCAGCCTCTTCTCTCAATTCAAACCCAAATGTCGCATATGATTGTGACAATGTTGAAACTTTTACAAACACATTCGCACTATTACTTTTAATTCCGACCATGCATAACAACAAATAGGTAGAGGAAAAATGGAAGGTAAAAACTATAAAAAAAAAAAAAAAAAAAAA
>QAOA01007551.1:0-65844 GCA_003255065.1 Cercis canadensis | reverse complement strand
AAAAAAAAAAAGCCAATTTTATTGTAAAATGCAAAAAAAAAAAAAGCTCAATCTGTGTGATACAATCAGACACCCAAAATGAATCATAGGCAATCCTCTCCTATACTATGATCTCATCTCTAATACAATAGTGCCGCGGCAATTGACAAAAGGGTGGCAGATAGGCCAGCAACTCGGAGAGATTTAGCAGAGTTTTGTGGTGGTGGGTTGACAGCACCTGTGGGAGATGGGGATGAAGGGGTGGTGGTGGTGGATGGAGGAGTGGCGGTGGAGGAAGGTGGGGTGGCGGAGGACGGAGGAGTGGCGGTGGAGGAAGGTGGGGTGGCAGTGCTGCTGCTGCCAGTGACGTTGATGGCAAGCTTTTGACCTGCAGAGCAGTGGCCTGTTATAGCACAGAGGAAGTAGTGTTCACCAGACTTGTTAAGAGTGACCCTCACAGGTGGTGTGTCATAAAGTGCAAGAGGAGAGTTTCCATTGCAAGAATCGAACTTTGCCTTTGTCACCTCAGCCACGTCGTGGGCATTCTTATTGAAGTTGAACACTGCATAATACAAGACCAAATTGAAACCAATTATAAACAGCGCCTTCATGTCAACATAAATTACATCGAAAACTTGGAATTATACTAAAATTATGTTAGTTTTCTTACCTAGGATGTCTCCAACCTTGAAGGTCTTGCCAGAAGCCCAGGTTTGGTAGGCAGCAGCACCATTAGAAGGGACGGTCCATCCCTGTGTGTCTCCAACTGTGTAAGTCACTGGACCAATAGAAGGAGCTGGTGCGGGAACCCTGCTTGGTGAAGGAGCCCTGGCTTGAGGAGCTGGTGCGGTCACTGGGCTAGGGCTTGGGCTAGTAGTTGATGGAGTGCTGGGTTGAGGAGCAGGGGAAGAAGAAGAAGCTCTCGTAACAATCACTGAGAGTTTTTGACCAAGTGAACAATGGGAGCCAAAGGTGCAGATGTAATATTGCTCCCCTGTCTCATTCAGTGTAACAATTGCAGGGCTGCTGGTAATGGTGAAAATAGTGCTACCACTGCTGCACCCATCAAAAACTGCTTTTAAAACCTTGGCTACGTCGTGTTGGCCATTGGTGAAGTTGAACACTGCAAGATCCACAAATAAATATAAGCACAGAATTTCATCTTGTTAAGCAATTTCCTTCAATGGGTCTTTTAAGAATACCAACCAAGAGTGTCGCCAAGGGTGAAGGTTTTGTTGGCAGCCCAGATGGTGTAAGCTGAAGCAGCACCAGAAGGGATGGTCCAGCCCAAGGCATCACCCACCACATGTCTTGTCTGAGCTGCTGAACTATGAAGGAGGCTGGCTACTGCTACTAGCAAAAGAACATGCTGATTCAGCTTCTTTGCCATGGCCATGTGTTCTTAAAGGTCAGGTCGCCCCTGCTTTTCTCTCCCCTGTTTTTAGGACTTAAGCTCTGTTTTTCCTTCTGCCTTAAAAAGTCTCGCTCTTTGTATTTATAGAGGAGTAAAGAAAGGGCTAGCTTTGGTTTGGAAAATCTAAAATGTGAGCAGTGAGCTAATTGGTGGAGGACACGTGTGCGTAATTTGGTCAACAAAATCAGTGTTTGGGCTTTTAGCGATGCCGGGATATGGGACCTCCATAAATGTGGATAGACCCGTAAGATAACCGTTCTCCACCAAACCTTTTTGACTTGGAGCGTTTACTTCAATTAGTCCTTGGCTCCTTGCTTTTTACACCAGCCTTGCAAAGGAGTTGGACTCCAGTTTCTATACTTATTATTTTCTTTATTTGTGAAACAGAATGAAATTATTGGTTAAGTATTAGTAAAGAAAAGGAAGCCGTAGAAGTCCATTTTGGACCACTTTTTTCAAAAAGCATGTGAGTGGTCGAAGTTGTAGGGTAAATTCCATAATGGGTGTTTCCATGGAAAAATAATCTTGTTATAATGAACTTGTCAACTGTGAACAGCAAAGTTGTAATCTATTAACACTTTCAAACTTGTAAGACGCCATGCTTTTTATGTTTTCTTCAAGAATGAAGTAAGCCCCATAATTTTTCTTCTTTCAGAATATGGTTGGAGAGGAAATTTTTTGATCGACTGTGTCCACCGAGAGATCCTTTTTTAATTGGCTTATAAGGAGGAATTAATATTGTAATGTCTACACAAATCCAGTCTCATCCTTATACTTGAGTTGTGTATTAGTGAAATTATATACATAAATCTCAAAGCATCGATCTCTGCTTGCAGTAGTAGAGTAGAATAACTGAATTCGAGACTGCTTCTATATTGAAAATCGTTCTCTTCTTCAATCAGTATTAGGAAAAACAGAAAAAAATAAAATAAAATAAAATAAAAACTTCCATCATGCATGCATGTGATTCGAGGATTAAAATATGTAAAGGCTGATTTTCGTTAAAGAAACACATTTTTATTTTATGGTTTTGGTAGGAAGCCACTTCTACCATATAAAATGTGACATGGAATAGACTAGAGTTAAAAGTCATACTTATATATATGCCATTCTTCAATCATAAGTTGGGAAGAATTTGGGGTCACAGAGAAATGCATAAGCATTAGTTATAAGGCTGTGTAAAAAAAGATTGCCTTTTTTTTTCTTGATGATGTCCTTCCGTTCGTCATAGAAGGCAACTAAAGGCATTATAGTGTTATTGAGAGCAGCCTTTTGATGCATCAGGAAAGCAGAATCAAAACAGTAATGACGATGCCCATACTAGCTCGAGATCGGGTTCTGAGTTAGAAGTAAAGTTGGGCCGAGTTGGGAATACCTGGATTCCCATGATAAAGTTAGAACTGAATTGAATAAAGAAGAATAAGAACTAGTGCCAACAAAAAGTATTTATATCTGTTGACTGGGAGTATTTAAAGGATGGGGGGATGTCATTATGGTAATATTGAATTATTGGGCGAATGGGGATTGGGGTATAAGAAACGGGGCTCAATGGAGTATGTACAAGTAACGTAATAGGTTATTACTAGTTCGTTTTGAATAATTACATTGGTAATTTATGATTTAGTGGCCTGAAGGGTGTTGGCTTTTGAGCGTTACTAAGCGAAACTTGAATAGAATAAGCAAAACTCAAACTCAAACTCAACCTTTCAAGAAGAAAAAAAGTTTTCAACTAGTCATAACTCGCCTTTAAGGTAAGAGATTATTTTCGAGTTCAAAAGTAGATGGATCCTAATTTATAATTGTGATAGTATTAGGGATTCAATGTTTCCTTTTTCTCATAGGGAATTTGCTGTGTAAATGTATATTTTAATATAATATACCCTATCTCTCTGAAAAAAGAAAAGAAAAGCTTTAATTTGCTTACCTAACCCAAGATAAATTCAGAAATCATTCTTTTCAAGGTAGCTTATACTCGAGTGGGATCCTATTAGAATTACAAAAAGAGTGGGATACGTAAGGTGACAGTGAGACAAGTCCTTGTTAAACTTTGGTATGTAGAAGTGATACATTTTTCCATCTGATTTCAAACTAATACAGCAATGAACATTACTTTTCGCATTGGTGATAAAGACGTACCAACCCATTGATAGACTTTTGCAGAGGAGTTTTGTTCTACGAGTCTTCCGTTAAACAATAAGCAGCAAATCGGGTCAGCCCATTTTTGGAACTAATGGGTTTGCTAATGAGTTTAATTTCAGGATAATCTCAAATAAAATATATCAACGAAAGAAGAAGAAGTGGCTCTGCACTGTAATGAAATAGCTAGCATCTGAATTATTATATCTGAGCAAATAAAACAAAAAGAAAGAGGGTAGCCAATCTGCTCTGTCCAAAATCCAAATACACAAACAGAATCTATGATTATAAATCCAATAAAATGGATACAGCCTCACTAGGTATAAAATGCATCTGATATAAACAGAGAAATGGTAGTAGTAGTAGTAGTAATCAATAGAAGAAGGGAAAAGCCATGGCAATGGACAAGAGAATGGCCGTAAATCCAAACACAGCCTTAGATGGGGCAGAGTTAACAGCTGGGGCAACAGCTGAAGGTCCAAGGGCAGTGGGAGCATTGGCGCCTTCTGGGGAAAGGTTGGTGGTGACGTTAATGGATAGCTTCTGACCCAAGGCACAGTGGTGTGGATAAGTGCTTGTGTAGAAATGCTCACCGCTGTTGTTGAGAGTAATATACGTTGGACTATTTGCATAAACAGCAATAGTATTATTTGTATCGCAATTGTCATAAGCTTCCTTGGTAACCACTGCAACGTCTTGTGTTCCATTTATAAAGTAGAAAACTGCAAAACAGTGAACAGATTAATTAGTGAGTGAGTAATTAAGGATGAAAAAGAAGCAAATTAAGAGAGAAGTTGTGAATGGTTAATTTGAGATTGTACCAAGAGTGTCTCCAACTATAAATGTCTTCCAGTGAGCCCAAGCAGCATATGCAAAATCACCAGCAGGGGGAACAATCCATCCTAGCTTATCACCAACGGTGTAGTTAACTGGTCTTCTGCTGGGTTCAGGGCTAGGCGAAGGTTCAGGACCAGGTACATAAATGGCTAGCTTTTGACCCAGAAGGCAATGGCGATCAATGGTGCTTGTGAAATAGTATTCACCAGCAGCATCCAAGGTGAAATTTGCAGGGTTACTTTTCTTAATCCAGATTGGGTTCGTTGTATTGCACGTCTTGTATGCTTCCTTTGTCACCTGTGCTACGTCTTGTTCTCCATTTGTGAAATTGAACACTGAATCAAAATAAAAGAAAAATTAAAATCATAGACAAAGTAAGTGACAGAGAAAAAAAAAAAAAAAAAAAAAAGACTTACAGAGGATATCTCCAACACTGAAATCCTGCAAGGAGGTCCAAGTGTCATAAGCTATGGGGCCTCCAGGAGGAATCCTCCACCCAAGCTCGTCTCCAACAACATGAACTTTCTGACCATTTGTATTCCGCAACAAAGCACACACTGCTATGCCCAAAATGGCCAATTTGAAAATCATCCTTCTACCCATTGCTTTCTTTCTTTCTATTGTTTTTGTGTCCCTACGGCTTGCAACGTATCTTTTTATAGAAACAAATTAGAAACACACAGAAAATGAAATCATAAGCAAATTGGCTTAGTTTGTTAATGGGTCATGGGTGATGATGACTCAAGCTATACTTGACAAGTTACTAGGTATAACTATCCTACCCTTCTTCACTTTAAAACAAATCATTAAGATTATTGGTCAATAATTAATTGTATAATTTTGGTGTGAACCATGTTCAGAATTCTTTAATCATTTGATCATTGATCTCAAGGGTCCTGATTATCCCAGATGGAAAACGTAAGAAGATCTACTTTTCTATGCCGTGTCTTGACCATTTCTATGCTTCCAAACACTAAAAAATGTGTGCTTATGTAATGTTTTGACAAACCAAGATCAAATGTTAGAATTTGGAAATTTGTGCTTAGTTCATGATAATATTAATTTACTTCAATTTCTTCAGAGAAACTTCTTAATTCTGGAAGAACTGAGCTGAAGACTTTATTAACTTTATATTGTGTACAGTATATTCCCATTTTGGCATCACCATTACATAGCTTATAATAAGCCATAATTAAGTCCTCATGATTCCTTTAATCTTTCAAAATCATTCAACAACTTCAACTTTTTATAGTAATAAAAAATGTAACAACTTCACGGTATCTACCTGGGGAGAACATTCCTCGAGTAAAAACAGATTGATCACACAGATACAGATTCAATTTAATATTTTTTTTTTTTTTTTAAAAATTCTTTGCCCCAACCAGGTTTCAATTCAGTATATAATTAATCTGCCGATCTCATTTTATTAATTGTATTTCAGAAGATGGAGAAAACAAACCACTTGTTAAATTTTCATGCCTTAAAACTGAGGATTAATACTATATATTTCAATTAATCTATGTTTCTTCATCTACTGGCNAGAAAACAAACCACTTGTTAAATTTTCATGCCTTAAAACTGAGGATAATACTATATATTTCAATTAATCTATGTTTCTTCATCTACTGGCCATAATATGTCACTAACATGTAAATCGTCATTGATTCTCACCATTAAAAATAATAATATGAGCTGCAATTCTGGTTAAACAAAAAAATTCAGTTATTAATTAGGCCAGGAAAGTTGCGGTCGTTTTTGCTAATCAAGTCAAGTTGCGGTCGTTTTTGCTAATCAGAAATAACAATAGCAGTAGAAAATCTAGAAATTTTGCCTCATTCTTCAACCATTGCCTTAGTTCAATACAATTAGACTCTTTTTGTGTGCATTTCAAGAAATTGTAGTGATAAAACTATAATATATTATGTTTAACGACCATGAAAACAATCCTTATAATTAATGATGTTAAGAGCCACCTAGCTCTTCATACATCAGAAAGCAAGCTATGGAATAGAATGGGTGAATGAAAATGGTAAACCAAAGGGTGATTTAGTGATCATTGTTCATCATTAGGGAGGGAACTTTTTATAGAATAAGAAAAACTCAAAATCAACCTTTGAAGACGGATAAGGTTTTGCATAACAAACCTAACTTAAGAAATGAGAGTGAGGGGCCTTATTTAATTCTCCTTTCGTTATTATGTGTTGATTGAGATTATGATATGGTTACAAATGTGAAGTCATGCCCTACAAGTTCCACTTTAGTCTCTTCTTTCGTCTTCAAGACTTCAAAAAGGACGGCCATGTAATATTAGATTAATTAGCCAAATGGAGAGCAAAATCTAGAAAACTAGGGGGAAAAGAAAATTAATACAAAGGTAGGATTTGAATGTAGAAAAACCTGAAGGGATTTGAAGTTGATTGTATTGTTGAAGTTTTCAACAACTAACGTCTTCCAAATTTCCAGAAATTCATATAAATCAGCAACTACTTCACCGGGCATCGTGTAATGCCGAAGGTTTCTAGTGAGAGAGGAAAAATTATAATTGTTCTAACTTTTGAACGAGATTAATCTTATACCCAATTGAATAAAGTAGAGATATTTGTGATATTGACAAAAAAGATTTTAGTGAATAAATTACTTGAAAACAAAAAAGAAATTAAGGTACAGATATTATACACTTACGTAAATTACAAACAAAAAAGACAAAATATATATACAACATTGGCGAATATCTAATTATAGAACTCTTGGGCTCAACAAAAGATTAGGGATAAACTTTTAGTATAATGATCAATAATTTTATTTTTTTAAAAAAAATACATTCATACATTTAGCATACTACTACGTGTAACAACTTCAAAAGAGTGTTTTCTAAAAGAAATGGCTGTGTTACACGTCAGCCAAGCTAGAAGTAAATGGTCAAACTTGCATAACACAATAAGACAAAATAAAACATAAAAGTCCTGTTTGAAAATCAAGCATTGGAAAATTGAAGCCCGTTTGGTCGGAACCTTCGTAGGTGAAGTTCTGATTTCTAGAACTTTTTGAATCCTTCTTAGTTAATAGTTACCGCAATCATTTTAATATGTTTCACAAGAAACACATATATAATTTGTGTTAGGTGACACACCATTTTAATACCGCAATCAAAAGAATTATATTATAAATTGCTCCATCACCATCCTGCAAGAGGTTTTAAAATCTGAATTTTAAAAGTATAATTTACAAATCTTTCAACAAAAGAAAGGAATTAAGATTGAATGTATACTCCATCTGAATCATGGGTGGTGTATACTTCTAATAAAATTTTAAATATTTAAACTCTTGGTTAAGGTGAACGGCTGAATCTCACTCTTTTTTCATTTTGATGCTATATTTGGCAAAATGACTAAAAAAATATAATTTTACAAAATATTTACGGAGATAGTTTAGAAATTATTTATTAATTTAGGACATTTTTTTTATTAAATTNTAGTTTAGAAATTATTTATTAATTTAGGATATTTTTTTATTAAATTATTGATAGATATACAGAGAAAGAGATTACACTATTTTGTAAATAGCATGACTCTATTTCAATGTAGTGTGACCATTAGAGTCACGCTACTTATAAAGTGTATGTCCATGAATAAAATATTTAAAAGTATATCATTTTGATAAATAGTTTACACAATGCTCTATTTTAATAAGTAATTTATTAAAGTGTTTGTTAGTCAATTTGCCATATTTTTGCCTAATTTTTTACAAGTAAACTGACTTGAGCTAGCTCCAAATTTGGAATTGAGCCCACATGATGATTCTACTGGAGATATATCACACAATATATGGTTCTAGAATTGTATACAAGTAAGTAATTAAATGCATGTTAAGAAAGAATCAAATAAAAAATATTAAGTCGTACGTACGATATCATATATAGTTTATATATCATATAGTATATGATTGCAACGTTTTCCAAAATTTTCATAAAATGTGTAATTAACACATTTTATATGCCCATGAAATTTTTTGATAGAATTAACTTTAAAAGTCATTGATGTGTACTTTAAAAAAAATTTATATGTTAACTTAGAAAGTTATGCAGACAGCTTTCAAACTGTAATTGGGATGAGATTGATTGACAAGTGACATGCATGTTCGTTCTTGGAAATATTCAAGATGCCACTGTGCTTGTGCCAAGCTCCAATTCAATATAGTTACTTTGTGAGAAGAGGAAGAAGAAGCGAAAGGAAGAGGACGACAGAAAGTTAATTAAGAGAATAAACCCTGGGTCAAGTTGAGGGGTTATATCTCAATCTTATTTATTTTGAGAGTTAATGACTTGAGCATCTATAGTAGTTTCAATCTGAGCCCACACGGCTATATCTCACTCTTATTCATTAATTTTTGCATTAATGAACATGCTTGTATTATAAGCCCAAGTGGATTAGGATGGTTTTGAGTTGGCCCAATCCTTTTATCATTTTCAAATTGATTGAATGTATCACTATCTAAGGCCTAAACTCCCATTCATTATAATGTAGCATGATTGAACAGACTTGATTGATTCACTCTTATTATCCCAAAAGCAATTAAAATATATGAGATCGAAGACAAGAAGAAAATAAAAGAAAATGTTTTAGCAGGAGAAATATAATTTACACATTTGCTGATCATGAAAAAACGAACAGCATTTCTAGGATATACTTTATGAAATATATAATAATGTCAACAATTAATGGTATAATGTTAATCTGCACTGTGACAAGAACTGGCGCCAAACACAACCCCTTTTGTTACCAGGAACTGGTTTGCCATTCTGATATCTCTTTAGATCACTAACTCCAGAAAAGCAGTAGCACCAAAGCAGATAGAGAATATACCAAGGCATAAGACCTGGATAAACCTTGAGCGTAAATACCCTGCTGAGAGAAAGAAAAAAGAAACCAATGAACACCAAATAGAGAGTCTATACATTTGATGAAGTTGTAAAAGTTACATAACTGCATATGGGAGTTGATTTCAACCTACTTTTCAGCAATCGAATTCTCAAGTGTTAATGAAAATTTTTGACTCTAGCTAAAATGACTACAAGGAAAATAGGTATATTTCAATATAGTGAACATGCCACCTTTTGCTTCATAGATACATCTATTCATATAGTGAACTTGACAAAATATGAAGATCATTTGGAAAGTAGGTATATTTCTTGTTTACAGCGTCTCTATACAATTGGATCTGAAGTTTGATTTCATACTGGTTCAAATATGAAGTATGCTAGCACAACCAATAGCTTTCATATTCTTTATAAATTACCAGAAAAAAAAAATTAGCCTGTAAATTCCATATGATATTCATAACTAAGGAGCAAGATATATAAAGAAACTAACATTAATTTTCCGGTTCTATCATATGAGTAATTCAAAATAGATGCATAAATCTACAATACAGGACACTCATTTATCCATCCATTGAACAGATTGGCTCCAGAAAACATCAAGATAGCATATATTTTCTCATAGCTATTCCCAGTTCCCAAAAGATTGTGGAAAGGGGTATATTGATTTTTCACTTTTAACTAGTGAGAGATGGAAGTAACCCTTGTATATTTACTGAACATTTCTTAGAGATAAGTCTACCAGCAACTAGTGAATAATCGCATCTAACCAGTTTTGATCATGAATGAACCATGTTTTATTTATTAAGACTATGTTAGTTGAGTGCCTCTGTGAAAAGGAAAGTAATCATGAAAATTTAGATATACTCAGTACAAAGTTATAATATTTGGTCAAACACTCTAAATTAATAAACTCTACAACTTAAGTCCTTCTTTTGACATTATAAAGCAAAATAACAGAGTAATAGAGAAAAAAAAAAAAAAAAGANAAAAAAAAAAAAAAAAAAAAGAAGAGTTTATGTAAAATGCCCTGAATGTCAGACAAGATGCAGCACAACATCTCCAGTTCTCAATGTGAAGCATGTCATCTGGTCAGGGACATGTAAGAGATCATCTATGAGGGCCAACTGGTGTTTCAAATCTCTTAAAAAATTTTAGGTTCACTTTCAAACTCCCAATTATTTCCATCTTCTAAACCCAAAAAATACAATCACAGGTGTCATTTGGTACAAGTATTTTTAGAAATCTATCATGGAAGTTTGTGATTACAAAACATGTTGGAAATTAAATTTACGTCTATAACCATGAAAGTTTTAGCTTGTTGAAAAAATTTTGTGCATCAAGAAATTCAAGATTACTGTCAAGGAGAAGACTTCTTCTCATCAGTCCAAGATTGCATCTCAGCCATATGCTTTACTATTGGTGATTCTGCACAGATCTTTAGCCTCTTTATATATTATCTTTTTAAATTCAAATAGAACACAATCTGTAAATGCTATCTAGTCTAAAGCAAGGCTGTAATATTACAATATATATACACAAGTCTCTAACTTGCTACGTGAGAATCCATTTAATACACTTCATCCACCCCTCTATGTATTTTCTATAACTCCCCTATACAAATCACCTCATTTGGATAAATCTGTTTTTATATAAGTCAGCCTATCATGAGTGATGCAAAAATCTATGCTATGCTTGTCAAAACTTGAAAAAAAAAGAAAGAAAAAAACACACTCCATCACCCTCTCCAAACTTCACAAAAACAATGGCCTGTAACAAAAGAAATGTACTAAGATTACCTTGATTAATTTTATGTTCTTTTTCTTTGAAAACTTCCCAACAACAACAGTATAGCATGAAAAGAGTGAAGTTAAACCAAACAGTATAGCATCAAATGAAATTTATGGTACTACAACCAAAACAAAAATATAATAATAGATGACAATAACATTTTATAAGGAAACTTGTACCTTAAAAGATAAAAAAGACGAATCTCCAGCATTAAGTCCATGAAAGCCAATGTCATACGATATGCTCCCATCAGCCTTGAACAGTCCAAAATTCCTCTCAGAAGCTGCCCCAGGCTTCGAATCCTCATTGAAAACAGCAAAAACGTATGCCTTCACCACATTTTTTGGCCTATGTGGGGTTCCTTTCTTCTTAGCAAGTCTTTTACGAAGGTTATAATTATACGTTCTAGCATTACTCACAGTTGCTGCAGCTTCATTTTGACTTCCGTTTGAGGCCCATCCTGTCTCAGTGACTATGACTTCCATTTTTCCAAACCCAGCATTCTCCAAAGCTGAATAAGCTGCATCAATCTGAGCATCAAGCATGTTATCATAATGCAGATCATACGTTGGATCATAAATTCCCTCTGTTGATTGGAAAAGAGCATAATTTATATCAATATTTCCCGGATCACTCATGTAGGCCAGGAAGGGGTAAGCATTCAAACAGAAAGGAGAGCCAATTTGTGAGAAGAACTCCAATAAAGGCTTCATGTACTGATTAACATTATCTTTAAATTTACAAGAAGAGGGAGGGTAGGAATCAGCAAAAACAGCAAATGAGTGTGCAGTAGAGATCTCAATATTATTCAAATGAAGTTTCTGTGTAGCATTATAAATATTTTTCGCTGCTCCCAGAAGAACTCCCCATAATCCATAGTCATCGCCACCCAAAACTTCATTGCCCACAGCAATTCCACGAATGCGTGTGGCAGGAAGAAATGACTGCACATTGTCTTTCACCCAGTTCAAAGCATGGTCTGCATTAGAACTCATGTCTTGTAGCTGTCCATTGGGAAGTCCAATTACAATGTCAAGCCCTGTTCCACTAAACGCCTTGAGAACACTATGATCGGCATCATAAATTCTAACATTTCTTATTTTTGCTGCTCTGAGGAGAGTAACAACTTGATCAGGTGAGGGAATGTTATCTGCAATCCTTCCATAATTGATACCATAAGTTCCAGTGAATGATTGCACAGTTAAGGCTGCATGAAGACAACAGGTGAGAGATACATTAACATGATGTAGCTCATTTAAAGTAGATATGAATTAACAGCTTCTATAGCCCAACATCAGTTGCCTTAAAACTATAAGGAACTTAGCACACTAGTATGAGTATAATTGGTATCAAGAAGATGCATAGAAGTGGTGTAACCTAACAGTTTCGCTCATTTGGCACCTTCAAGAAGACAAAAGAAAGAAAAGACAAAGATAATCATAAATGGAATTGACAGAATTGGAGTGATAATCACATATAAGGAACAGGGGTATACCAAGTGAAAATAGGAAGGAAAAACACTCATCATAATAATAACTTAGAAGCAAAGCAATTAAACAAAAAAAAAAAAATCAAAATAGTAGAGATCCAGGAGAAAGAGGGAAACGTGAAAACGTGAAAGAAAGAAAACTAATTCTCCAGAAAAGGAGAGAAGCAGATAGTATAAGATAAATAACGGCGCAATTAGATAAAAAATTATAAACAAAGCATCAAGAGAAGAACCCAACACAGAAAACAATATCAGCACGAACTTGCGCTCAATATAATTCAAAATTTCATTAAAGAGTATCGCAGAAACACCGATCCGTAGCCATACAATTATCAGAAATATCAATATAGACAGAAGAGGGATAAAACTCAGTAAAAGCCACAAACAGAAATTCTAATTACAGCTTTCTAAGCATAAGGAGCATAAAGAAAGTACCAATTTGAGAGAAGAAGACCAAGAGCATAAGAAAAAAGGGGCCAAAGAACCGGAAGCTTGTCATTGCCACGGAGAGAAAAGAGTGATAAGCGAACAATTTCTCATTAAGTGGCGTATGTGGGTTGGTGGGGTGGGCCAAAACAAGGTCAAAATCGAGAATTGAAACGTCTTGTATGCACTGCTTCTTCTTCCTCAGGCATGCCATAAGACGAAGATTCCCTTTCTTTCGCTGTCTCAAACTACAGCTACGCTGCGTCCATTGTTCCCTTTACTTGCTTCCTCGCTTTCTCTTCAGACAAGCAAAGATTTTTCTCCGTTTATGCAATGACTTGAATTGAAGCGGATCAGCGGAGCAAAGCACAGTGAAGGAGCTTTGAAAATCGTCTTGGGAGGGAGAGATTGGAAGTTTAAGACTTGAAGTCCAAGGGTAAAGAGAAGAAACGGAATCAGAGAGGTTTTGCACCTTTTATTGATGATTCTTTCTTTTAATTATTATTATTATTTTTTTAATTTTCCTAACGTCGGAGTATTGTGTTTCAGTGTTCAATTGGTCAATGCTCGCTTGAACTTGGAAGTCTGACTATGAATCTGTATTTTTCTGTGCAATTCATTGGACCATTGTCAATCCAATCCCACGACCTCGTTTCGCTCTCGGCCTCACGCGCTCCTCTATTACGGTTACTTTGTAAGGTAAAAGGTCATAAAATACACTAAAAAATCATTCAAGTCCTTAGAAATTTTTTTTATATTATTTGAGTTTTTAAAATTTTTAAAAATTAATCAAAATAATTTTTTTTAAAGACTCAAGTAATTTAGTTAAATTTTTTAAGAATTAAAATAATATTTTACTTTATTCTCCAAGTGCAAGGTGATTGTTAGTGGCCGACTTAGGGAACAGAACTGTTATTCTGTCGTCTTTGCTAAATGTTTGCTTTTCAATCCATCTTTGACGTTAAAGTATAAATTTTGACTCTCGTAAAAAAAAAATATAAAAACTAATTTTTACTAATTAATGAGTGTTAAACTTAACTTGACTCAAATTACATGCTAAATGCGGAAAGCATTTTGGCACGTGGTTTCAAAAGCGCGTGTCTTTTCTTTATTCTATACATGCGCGTGAGAGTTCTTTCAACATTTGATTGTGTATGTCATACGCGTTATGCTGTCTGTGAATGTCCGAGGTGCCTAGCACAGCTGAAAAAGGAACGTCCAAAAGAAACGCATATGGCGGTTGGAGTCGCAATTTTATTGGTAGATATTTATTGGTTACTGTTGCAATTGCGGTCGTGAATTAATTTCATGAATGTAAAAATATCTGAAGTATAAATTAAAAAAAAAAAAATGCATATGAAAGGTTTTTTTTCCAACAAAATATCGGTGGGAAGTGGGATCCATTGATAATTATGTAAAACTTAATACACTTATATTATTAAATAATTTTAATTAGTACTCTCATCAACACTATTAACGTTGAGTAAATCAAGTTCTCTTACTAAAACTTTTTGTTATAATTCTAGTACGCGTATATATGAACCTTTTCCCTTTACTACATCATTGGGCCAAAGGAATTTGAAGAAAGAAACAATATCTGAAAGTGCTTTGGCATCTTATCTTAGCTCCTTTTTTATGATTATATCCTTTGCATCATAAATTAATAGAAAATGTCTAATTTACCCTTTCAACTGAAAATTATGTGTAATTTACCTTTAAAACTATAAAAAGGTGCAAAAACTATCAAAATATATAAAAAAAAATTCAGATTCCTAAATAACCGTTCAAAAATAGATAAAAAAATGTCACTTAATATTTTTTGTCCATTTTTAAATGATTGTATGGAGATCAAGGATTTTTTTTACACATTTTAATAATTTATGGGAGTTTCTTGTACTTTTTTTATAATTTTTGGGTAAATTATATATGATTTATAGTTTAAGGAATAAATTGGATTTTTTCCAAAACTAATTGACAATACAAATACTTCTAGTGAGAGAGTGTTCATACTTCATAGCCTAATTTGGCAATTTTTTCGAAAAAAAAACTCATTAATTAATTCATATACTTGTTATGATATTATTTATAATGCACGATTTGTTCCTTTACAGAGTAGTTGAAAAAGAAAAATGGTAGCAACTTAAAATACAAGCAGTCTACAACCAATACTACGTTCTGTAATTTTGTTTTATAGCTCTTTTGCTTTTCGAGAAAGTTGATTAAAACCCTTGCAGTTCAAGTTGAGACCGTGTCTGTACATTTAGTTTATACAATGTATTTAAGCAATTTGATTAAGGAATTGAGAATGTTTAATCAATAAGAAAAAGACCACTGGAGATTATAAAAGCAGTAAGAACTGAAGATATAATACTATAACTATGAAGGAGGAATAGAAAGGAACAAGAGAAAAAAAACAGTGACTATATGGAGACGTGGGTGCACTTTAAAATACTAGAATGAAGCCAATAATGTAAAAAGCTGAGCTCTAAAAGGAACTTGGTAAGATCTTTAATGATGTGTTACTTGAAAACCTCCTTCTCTGTTCCTTAACACTTAATCAATAAGGCTCTGTCACAGAGTATGTTCAGTCCCCTAAAGAACCAGTGGTAGCCTCTGATCCAAGAAGGGGTTCCTTTAGAGCTGGCCAAAGAGACTAGTGTTTGGTTAATAAGGCAATTTTTTAAAGAAAGCAGCTTTTAGGCACAACAACTGCTATCAGCACACGTAAGGGAATCTCTGCTTTTATATCTATCAATTGTTGAATTCAAAAAGTGGTAAAGAAAGCTCTCTCTTTTTGTGGCCATTCTAGCTTAAGTGCTCGGCTTCAATAGTGACATTACATTTGTACCAGCCACAGTTTGATGTCCATTTACACATAAACACTTTATGCATCAGCATCTCGCTTGGAAGTTACTAAGCTTAGGCCTAGACCCCTTTTGCTGATATAAGCGTTTTCATAACAAGTTAACAACAATAATAGAAGCACAAGGTTAAGCTGAATTCTGCAAGATAAGGGTGTTTTCTGAAATCATGACCCAGCTGAGTGAGAATTCTTGTACCGTTATCATTAATAAGTGTAAAGTAAAATCTTTTTTACATGGTAGGTGGGTAGGGACGAGAATGATCACATTTGGATAGGTAATAATAATTGATGGGTTTTTAAAAATATATACTAATATTTGTCCAAAATAAAAATATATATATATACAATGATATGGGAGAAGAAGGAATAGGAACCAACTTTCATGGCCAATTTGGAAGAGAATGTTCCACTGGTAGTGGACACGGCTGCTTTTCAATATGACTACAATACCCTTGAGTATCTTACAAATGACTGGATCAGATTACAGACTCCAGCAACCTTATCCTGAAAAAGTTCCAAGTTGCCATGTGTGTCGAATTTTCCTGCCCAAAATTACGGAAAATTAAGGAAAAAGAGAAATGGCAACAAATTTTCTCTCCACTGCAAACCCCTTCTTCCTCCCATCTTCACCATCTTGTTCCTCCTCTCATGCTTCATCATTAGCAACTACTACATATGTTTGCCCCAACAAATGCTACGCAAAGAGGCAATTAACTCTTTGTAAGGCAGTGGCGCAGCCAGCACTACATGCTCCAATTCTAACCAAGAGAAGTCTATCAATTAACTTCCTCACCAGCTTTGTGCTTTCATTGGCTGGTAAAGGCTTCTCTGAGGCTAATGCAGCAATACTTGAGGCAGATGATGATGTGGAGCTCTTGGAAAAAGTAAAGAGAGATAGAAAGAAGAGAATTGAGAAGCAAGGTGTGATCAGTTCTTCTAGCAAAGAAACAGGTTCTATCCCGTAAACTTGAATTTTTTGCTTTTCCCTTCATTGTTGGGTCAGTGTGGAAGTCCTCTAACATCTTTACCAAAAGATGGTTTGCAAAGTTAATAACTTGGTTTATATGTTATCTTCAATATGAAATTAAACTTGATGTTTGTTTTCTAAGACAGCGAATGTACATTAATTGCATTGTTTTAGTGGAATGCAAATAAATTTTCAATTGGATTTGATAAATTTGAGCATAGGTGGAGGTTCTGCTTTAGGATTATAGTAACCCTTGTTTTTGAAAACTTCATTATTGAACAACAATTCCATGCTACTGATATTTGGTGTGTAGATTGTATTCTGAATAATTTACTTTGGCGTCGGAAATTGAACAAAAAATTAACATTGCAAAGGCAAGTTTTTTTGTTTTCTGCATCTGTTAAGCTTATTTGCACTCTTAGGCTCTTAGCATTACTGAATAACGTAATACAGTAAATATTGAAGTTGTCAAGTAGTCCCACAATGAGAATTTTCTAAGGTGGTTTAACAACTCAAAATTGGATAAATTTGCAGGATATCTTCAGGATCTGGTGTACAAGCTCAGCAAAGTTGGTCAAGCCATCGAAAACAATGATCTATCTACTGCTGGTTCTGTTCTTGGGGGAAGCACTGATGTTGATTGGGTCCAAAAAGCAAATGCAGCCTTCAATAAGGTTAGTCTGTTTTCTAAATAATAATCTTTCATCATGAATGTTGGACGTCACAAAATCCTGCCAAGATAACATGAATCGTCTATATTTTGTCAATCACTTTAAGTGGCCATGGTTTATTCCCTTGTTTTGTAAATTCTCATATTGATGCATAGGATTCTGAATTTTCACAATGGAAAAGAATTGATGTTCCATTTCACAAGTGTTAGGGATTAAAACCCACGGGCTTGACAAATTTGAAACCCAGCACTTGCTCATAGGAATATGTATTCCGTAATCTTCATTCTTCATATAGAAGTTAGAAATATTTAGGTTCAATGGTTTTTATGACAGATTTTCTTTTTTCTTTACTTGGCTGCCTCTGAAGATTTAGATATCTAATGGCTTCTGGATTAAATTAACAGCTGAGCTCCAGTCCTGAAGAGAAAACTGCTGTGGAAACATTCAATTCCTCAATAGCTTCATTGATTTCATCAGGTGGGTTGCACATGCATAACTAATGCTAAGAATCAAGTCCATACACCGTGGGTATTTTAGTTCATAGTTGTAGGAGTAATTCCATTTACAAACTTCTTAATGTCATACTGATATGGTGGACACAATCTAAGCTTCACTAGACCAATTTGACATAGTGCGATATTAGATAATATGTAAAAAGCATTTCCCCTACTTGTAGAGAGACTCATCAGAAGTGTTTATTTCTCATTGTTATGCTGAGATTTATTCCTGAAATTTTGTTTTCGCAGTTGCTAAGAATGATGTTGATTCCTCCAAAGTTGCCTTTGTGTCTTCGGCCAGTGCATTCGAGAAGTGGACAACCTTAACAGGGCTGGTTGGACAGCTCAAGGGTCTTTGAAGGGAAAGAATTTACAAAAATTTCATTTCATCTTTTTGCCCCTAATAATATATTGAAAATTCCATTGATTTTCTCTCCAGGTCACCAAATTGGTGTCATGGACCTTTCTCTTAGCTTTAACTAGTATCACAATGTAAAGATGAACAAGCTAGTTCATTGTAAGAGTTGTAATTCCCCGCCCAAGTTGGTTGAGCTCGGGTTATGAACAGTCTCACCTAAAATTGCAATTTTGATGCCATTATTTGAGAATTTAATGAACAGTCTTACCGAGTTTCTGATGATAATAAAACTTTTGTTTTGGTCCTTGTGAAGATTAGCCACTGGTTTCCCTTCTACCTGATATATGGGCGGTGGAGTATGGGTTCAAGAACTAAGAAAAGGAACACAGACCATGCAAAATTTCATGAATGGCAGAATTGCATGATTTTTATCTTTCACAGCATTATAATGCTGTCTTTGGTTATGCATTGTGAGCTTCTCACCTAACTAACATAACTATCCTTTCAGGCGCCAAAAATTATGAGGAGTGATAAGTAGTGGCGGTCCAAGAATAGAAGGGACTGAGTAGAGCCTTTTATTGGAAGCAAAAGATGGGATTTGCATTGTACAGTTGTGTAGCCAGGTATCAAAGGCTGTAAACAATCAAACCTTCTTTTACACCTGCTAAGGTTTACGGTCAAAATTTGGCCAAAAAATTAATGAGCTAGTGCAAAATGTTTATTAAATTTTGGCTATGCAGGTGAAAGAATGTTGTAAATAAATTGGCAGGAGATTATCACTGCTCTAGTTCAGGAGTATACGTCTATACGAAATATTTAGGATCACTGTCTTACATGATCACAGACCCATATCACATTACAAGTTTCTTACAGCACAAATGCTACAAAGGGAGCTACAAACTACGTGTCTCTCCAATACATCGAAGGATGGTACATCATAGGCTACTCTACAATTGTATATAGGTGTTTCAATGAACAATCAGATACATAACATAAACAAAGACTACAGTCACCTTAGACAGATCTAAAGGGGTCAGAATAAGGGGAGAGATGGCAAGAGCTAATTAATCTATTCCTTACTTGGGGCTTTGACCTCACCGGTGTTGCCATTATCGGTCACCTCTCCTTCAGCTTTCTTTATCTCATTAACCTTATGATGTTCTTTGTTGTTACCTTTTGTTCCTTCTTTCTCCTTGATTTCTCCTTCAGATTCATGAGCGCTTCTATTGTGTTCATCTTTCTTCTCGCCTTCCACTTCAACTTTTTCCTCAACAGTAGTGTCTGTTCCCAATTTATCCTGCTCCCCCGATCCGTCTTCTTTCTTTGTCTCACCCTGTGGTTGGTCAATCTTTTCTTTAAGTTTTGCATCCTCACCCTTCTCATCCTTATTCTTAGATACTTCAGCACCCTCGATTTGTTTCCCACCAAGTTTTTCTTTCAATTCTTCTGGTTCTACATCAGTAGTCTTGGATTTTTCCTCATCCTTAGGTCTATCAACATTTTCTCCAGCTTTAGTTTCTTCAGGATGAGTAGATCCTGCTTTTATATCTGTATCTTCCACTCTAATCTCGTCTTGATTTTCCTTCACATCATTCTTTCCCACTTCTGTATCTTTATCACCCTTGGTTTCATCAGCCTCTTGCATGTGCTCCTCTTTTCCTTCCTGGGAAGGTTCCTTCTCTTTGTTATCCTTCTTCGGAGTTGATGATTTTCTGCCTCGTTTCTTTGGGGGCTCACTTTCTGGTGGAGGAGCTGCCTTGGCCTTCTCACTGATTCTTGCTGATCTTCTTGGGGTCTCACCAGTGCCCCAATCAAATTCTGATACAGCTGGGCCACCAGGGTGTGCTTTCAAATACTGTTCCAGCTGCTTCCTGTTACTGATCTCCTCTCCTGTAGGCGCAGTGAATACAATCTCATTTTTCTTTGGGGTTCCAGCCCTTTTTGGGAAGAACTGTAAAGGAACACAAGCTGGAGTTATCTTATATGCAAAAGCAAGCAACAAATTGGCAAACATAATACATACATAATTTTGGTCAAGTGGTCAACTTCTAAATCTAATTCCTATTGTGAAGAACGGAGCTCCCCTTCACTATTATTGCATAGATTGTGTATTGTGTTATTTATGCAATTGAAAGTAACAGAAAATTACTTATCAAGAAACTTTCCAATGTTGATAAAATTATAGGTTACATATCAAGAGAGTAAAGTTTATGACTTCTTCAACCACATGGAGAATCTGGTTAGCATATATTTTCTTTTTGTGTTTCTTGACAGCCACATCATATTCGTAAGATAAGTCAGCCAAATTTTGCTGACTTTCATATTGCCTGAACTAAAATTCTTGGTTTCCTGGTTCAGTCTGAAATCATAAAACAACTAAATTTTATAGATTAACTTTTGGTTGGTCATGCTAGCTTGAAATATCAGCTGCATAATATCCATCTGTCATGTTTTTAAAACAAAATTTCTTGATAATGGAATCCTCTCATTACTGGGGCGGAATCATTCTCAGGTTGATTTTGAACTAGTGCATGGTAGCAGTTTCACTATTTTACTTTTCAGGAAATTAGCTGGGCACAAAATAAACATGTGCAGTCAGATGGCTTCCCCCCTTTTCTTTTTTGGTCATTCAGGCTAATGGCTATGTTTGGGGAAGGTGAAATATAAGGAATGGTTTGGGAAACAAAAGAATGAGCAATGCATTAAAGATATGCACAAAAGTTAACTAGAGAATGGACTAAGGCTCATACTGAGAACAGGAAAAAGGCAAACACATATCTACCTGCATGCGAATTATTTACCAAATCTAGAACTGTAGTAATGGAAAATAAATCAGGAAACATATTAAAAACATCATGCAATGACAGGATGCAAAAGACACAGCATATCAGATGTATAAGTTTCTCAGTAAGGAACAAGGGGGTTGTTTTTCTTCTGGTCAGTAAATATGAAACTGATAACATCATAACTACAATTACATGGTGGCTTTCTCATGTGTACAGAAAGAGAAAATATGAAAAAGTTAATCTTAAGAAATGTCACAAATAAAATATTAGAAAAATGGACGTAAGAACATAAAAATAGAACTTTTTTCAAACAGTAAGTTTACCATATATATACCTACTTAAAATTAGGGTTTTTTTCATAATCATTAGAAGTTAAGCAACAAAAAGTTGATAGAAAATTATCATGTAAAAAACAGCAAATAATTGGAACATCTTATAACTAACAGAAAATATTTATCAAATAAAACTAAAACATTAAAAGTAATTGCTTATTCTCCAGAAACAAAGTTTGAAGGAGGCATAAAATCTGACCCAATGCTAATGAAGCTAATTTCATTGCAATACAGAAGTTACACTACTTACATAGAGCTATATGACCTCTTCAGTTAGAGCATGCGTTAAACCAAAATCTATTGTTTTTAACCCCAATACAAACAACATATTCCTATGATAACAAGAGCATATACAGTATTATATTTAATAGAATGGGCAGATTACAAGCCCCACAAGGCAAGTCAAATGAGTAATAAGTTACCACTTAAGTTTGTGATAAAGAGACACTACAGCAAACATCAAGAGATTTTGTCAACCTGGTACGCTTGCTCCCACTGACTATATTGGGGAATACTAGACATAACAGAGGTCCAAACCATGTGGTTCATGCTCTGCTCAGTCTTCAACTTGCTAATTAACACTAAGCCAGGAACCCAACTGCACCAGCTTAAAAGGGCAGCGCTACTGTTACACACAGCATCACTACATAGATTTAGTCTAAGCAATTAAGCAATGTATTTGAAAAAAGTATCAGAGTTTTAGAAAGAAAGGATCCTTTGAGTTATTTGATGTCTTTTGTCAGATCAGTATTTATAAGAAAACGAGATACTTGGCTTACTATCTTGAAGCTGGAAGGACATCTTAAAAAAAGTTTACAATAAATGCCTGAATAAATTATTTAATAGAACTCAGCATGAGAATTATATTGGAGCTCAAATATGGAACGATTCAAGATACTTTTTCTATTTTCTGTTGTTTTTCTTGTTTTTCCTCTTTCTGGAAGGAGGGGAAGTGGTAACCATTGATCCTGACCTGAATATCTCTCGAAACTTAACATCTAGGACAGAAGGTGGAAGCACAAAACTCAGCCATGTTCCTCCAAGAATGGCTATTTGTAGAAGATATCTTGGCAATGGTAAAGGTAAAATGATAAGTTTACTTACAATTCTAGGAATCATTATATCTGTAAGCTCATCTACAATTGTGAAGAAAAAATTGTCTAGCTATTGCTTCACATATTAGGCTTATTATGGAACAAACTGACAAACACAACCCAAAAATCTAGAAACCATTACCCTAGAACTAGTCTTCTAAAGCTGCCAATATGTGAGAAGCCATATTTAAGAGAGTTTCCATGTCCAAATGCAAGATAAGATTGATGATACAAACACCTAGACCTAGAGCAATCAAATTTAAGCAGAGGGTACCAAATCAAAAAGTCATACAACCAGAGTCAGAACTTTGCAAGAAGTAAGCGAGAATATTAAGAAGCAAAGTCTTCATGCACACGGTTGCATTCCTATGTGGTACGTGAACTTCTTCAGTAGCAATTATTTGTTCGAAAACAGGATATTTTACTATAACCATGAAAGAAAGTTAGTATAGGCATATAGCAAATTCAAAAGCAAACTTCCACAGGTGTGCTAGAAAAATGGTACTCTCAAGAAATTTTAAGAATTTTGGAAAAAAGAAGTGAAAAAAGTGTCTACGGAAAGATTATATAAGGCATGGTACGAATCTATCAAAAATCTATTACCAATAGAGAATGTCTAGAAAACCCTAACAGATGAATACTAACACTCAGTAGCTAGACAATTTTCTGAATTCAGAACATAGAAATCCTAAAACTTTAATGTGAATAGCGAAGCATAAGTCTATTCATAATTCAAGACGAACAGAAGAAAGCAAATGCGAAAAAGCCCTAGCTGAGGTAGCGTCAGCATAGCACCTAATTACGCTGTAAAAGCCCGAAAATTACAAAAATAAATGAAACCCATATCGAAATTCTACATCTAAGCAAGAACTAGAGCATAATAAGAATGAAATATGAATAGAGATGTAAAATTCAATGAATGAAAAGGAATAGTCAAAGCAAGAGAGGGCAAAGGTACATAGAAAGAGAGGAAATAGAGGTGAACCTTCTTCTTCCAACCAGTAGGAGCAGGGAGTTCCACGGAGAAAGCTTCGTCCCTGGCACCTTCCTTCTCCACTGAGCTCGCCATTTTTCACCTGACAAATTCAGATAATTTTCAGGAGACAGGGAGGATAGTAAAATTCCATTTTTTTTCCCTTCAAAGAAAAAAAAAGAAAAGCAGGAACCAATTGCAAGAGAGAAAATTTACTTGGCGTTTGTTGTTTTCAGTGAAATTGGTTTATGATGGTTGTGTTGATGTGTCTGAAGACGAAGAAAGAGGAAGAAAATAATGTCGGGAAAGGATATTTAAGGAGGGGGTTCGGAGTTTGAACACGTTGTGAAATCACACAAATATGTTGGTTGCTCCCAAAGCCGCAAGTCTCAGAAAGCTTCGGCTAATTCCCATTCTGTGTTACGTGTGTTGTGCTGGCTTGGGCTGGGGCACTTGTAAATGTCACACTGCTCTCTCCGACTGCCACCTGTCTCCTTTCTAATCCGGCAACGCCGTTTATTGTTCATTTTCACCCCACTTAAGCTACAACCAGGGTCCTATGTCGCCGCACCTCTGCATCCATACGCCACTACGTCCTTGCAAACTACTATTAAAAAATTAGGATAATATAATTTTTTTTGTTTTTTCTTTTGGTTCTTGTAAATTGTAATTTCTCTTTTGGTCAATAACTTAATTCGATCCGTTTAAGAAAAAAATTGTACAATTATTGACTTCTTTTTTTCTCTTTCTTGTGTCTCTTTGATGTAGTAATTGAATATTCTAGAGTGAGTTGGATTAATAAATCATCTATCTAATGACTTTATTGATAATTAAGATTCATGTAACCAATGGATAATTTTGTCTACAACCTTCAGTGTGTCACAAATATTAAAAACATTGAATGAGATAAAAGTCTTATCTATATCAGAATCCATGTTAGGTTCTTTCATCATTAAAAAAAGGGCATTGACTAATTAACTCTCGAGGTTATAAACACTAATTCCCAGTTCCCACCAGCATAGTTTATGCAAGGGCGGCTGAGCACATTACATGTATCATACAATTTTATGTTATGTTATGTACGATATCTATTTTAGTTTTAGCTGCTTGTCTCCCTGTTGTTTCAAAGTAAAAAATTAAAGAAAGTTGAATAATGCTTCACATGATTAAATATCTTATTGAAAATTTTAAAATGTTTATGTTATAATATATATCTTCAACGAAGACTTATAGTAATATTTATAAATTATTTATTAAAAAAATATTGTTTACTGTAAAATTTAAATTTAAATTTTATAATTAAAATAATTTGATCATTATCAACTGAATCAATCCATTAATTTGTTATGATACATAAATAAAAAAAAAAAAAAAAAAAAAGTAATGTTATATACGTAATAGTTTCACTTGGGTAACTTTTTTATTTATTTTTACTGGTGAAAATCACTAGGAGTGTTTTTAACATTTTATCTTCTTCAAATTCTTTCCCTAAACTTCTGATTGAGTGAATTGTAACTACTCTGATGTTTGGTGGGCATTAAATTGGGTTATTGGAACTTTAGATTTATTTTCAATATTTTTTTTCCCATTTTCTACCAATGTATACTTCCCATCTATTGTCATTATTGATTGAGTGGTTCCCTCCATCGGTCCCAGNATCTTCAACGAAGACTTATAGTAATATTTATAAATTATTTATTAAAAAAATATTGTTTACTGTAAAATTTAAATTTAAATTTTATAATTAAAATAATTTGATCATTATCAACTGAATCAATCCATTAATTTGTTATGATACATAAATAAAAGTAAAAAAAAAAAAAAAGTAATGTTATATACGTAATAGTTTCACTTGGGTAACTTTTTTATTTATTTTTACTGGTGAAAATCACTGGGAGTGTTTTTAACATTTTATCTTCTTCAAATTCTTTCCCTAAACTTCTGATTGAGTGGATTGTAACTACTCTGATGTTTGGTGGGCATTAAATTGGGTTATTGGAACTTTAGATTTATTTTCAATATTTTTTTTCCCATTTTCTACCAATGTATACTTCCCATCTATTGTCATTATTGATTGAGTGGTTCCCTCCATCGGTCCCAGTTCGCATCTGTGATAAAAAAGGAATTAAAAAATAAATAAGATTTGGCGACGATATTTGTGACTAGGGGTGTAATTAGTTCCGTTTGGTCCGGTTTACACTTCAAACCGACCATCAAACTGACCAAGCCATCTCAGTTTGATTTGGTTCAATTTCTAGAATTTTTGAGAGCAAAACCAAACCGGCCAAACTCGATTTGGTTCGGTTGGTCGGTTTTTGTCAGAAATTTGCACAAGCCATTTTTAACACTACGAACAACAGTGGAAATCTAAAGTCACAGAGATTGCCCTCAAATCAGATCAATACAAAATCACTCAGTTTCAGAAACCGTAGCTCTCAGAACACATCATATAATCAAAACCCCTTCTACCCCCAAAAAAATAAAGAAACAGAATACATTAATCTAAAACCTTGTTGCTGTAAGTATATCAACAAACACCTAATATGCATGAAAAATTCAAAGACAACGAATAGCCAAAATCACAAATTTCTCAAAACCCAGATGCAAGAGAGCGAGAGAGAGAGAGAGACTTGGAGAGAATAGAAATCAACTCGTTCTGGTAGGCTAAGAAAGTGTCCTGCACACTATGTCGTCGGCCATACAGAGGACGGTGAGGCCATCGATGCGTTTAACGTGGAAAATATAGCGATCCTGAGGGTAAGAGACGTGGGTGTCATTGTTGCCTGGTATCTTCTCCAATATTTGGCGCGCAATCGTGCTGGCGTTGGTCGGCGTGGCACTGAACTCGGCCAGAACCATCGGTCCCCTCGCCACCAGCTCGTAGAGTATAGCCATTTCACTTGGGGAGAAAGGAAGGATGAGAACATGGAGGTGGAAATTTTGTATTTAGAGCGAAAATAGACGAAGCAAGCTGTAACCCAACAGAGCCCAAGACAGCAATGGAGAACCAAGAGACAACGGCGACATAGTAGAGCCCGAGAGAAGAGAAGAGGACTTGGGAATTTCTGAAGTTCAAAACTAGTAAAACGACATAGTTTTAACATATCCGGTTTTTTTCCCATTAAAACCAAGAACCGAACCGACCAGTTTGGTTTTTCGAATATAAAAACTGAGAACCGGACCAACCCCCTCAGTTTGGTTCGGTTCGGTTCGGTCAGTTTGGCTTACACCTCTATTTGTGACAGCATTCTTCTTGAAAAAGGATATTTTCTTACAGTATGGAATATTCCCTAAAATAGGATTAAGCATATTTCAATAATTTAGGGAAAGAAAATAGAGTTATAATCTCTTGGCCCCACATAACAGATAATCAGTGAACATACATAAGCAAGTATGGCAAATAATGCATCAATTCTATAACCATTTTCGCAAGCAATTTATTTATCTTGTGCTGATAAAAATGCATGCAATTTATATTTCTTCCTTTTCTTTTTCTTTTTGGGCTAATTCACGTGTACACTAGATTACCCCTTATGGGTCAGTGACTTCGTGGGCCTTCACAATTTAAGGCTCAAATGGGTGAAGTGGGTTTACGAATCCATAGAAAGTCGTCATGGGCTAATAGAAAATTCTGTAAAGGAATATGGGGTTTTGCATTTCTTATTTGAAGTTTAGATCTTATTAAATAGTTTGTAGTTTAGTGGTATTCAGGACATTCTCAGGACTTATAAGTTATGTGTTTAAATCTAAAGCCGTAGTGAAAAATACTTAAAATGGACAGTTCTTTGACTCTAATATTACACTTCATAGACTTATATTTATCTATCTATTACACATTTAAAATTATTTATCTAAATAGTACATTTTAAAAAAAAATTAAAATAAAATTTGACAATGTAGGGTCTACTGGACGTGTCGTATCCCACGTGGCGTGTCTAGTGAGGACATGTCGCATGGGATCCAGCATGTCTCATGTGGTAGAAGAATGTGTGAAAATGAAATGGAGAAAGAGAAGTTAAAAGGGAGAGAGAGAAAATGAAAGTGAAATGATAAAAGAGAAAATGAAATGGAGAAAACTAGACACGCTATATCTTAAGCTGCGTGTCTCCATGGACGCGCCACGTGGGATTCGGCGTATTTAGTGGGACCTATATTGTCCAAATTAGTTTTTTATTTTTAAAAAACTATAATATTTAAGTAATTAAGTTAGAAACTATGATAGACCTGTAATTTAGTTTTTAATAATTAATATCTAGGTCAAACAACCAAAAAGGGACTGCTCTTTGCTTAAAATATATATATATATATATATATATATATATATATATATATATCCATCAAAATGAGATTTATGCCCCATTTGTATAGGCTTATTTTAGATTTATAAATATTTTTTTCTTTGTCCATTGGAGGCTATATAATTCAAGGTAGCCTATCTTTTCTCATAATCTCACTCCATCTTATCTAAATAGGATTTAAATATGAGACTTCTAAAATAGAATGCCCAATGCTCAACTATTAAACTATCCCCTAAGAGACATTTATAAACACTTATATAACGTTACACATGGCCTTTATCATGTAAATTATATTTATTTCAAAAACTCATCCAAACGTCATCTTAATTAAAATTTTAAAACTGCATAGAGTATGCAATGCTCAAATTAATATATGGCCTTTGTAGACATGAATTTAATAATGAACCAATTTGCAGCAAGCAGGATACATCATACATCAATTTGCAGCATATATATGGATCCTTATCGATCCCTAATAGAAAACTGTGTTTAGACAGGATGACGCAAATCACGGTTTAGATCAGTGGCATGCATCCTTGACAGACAAGTATCGATGAACACGCATCATGTATGTCTAAAACCGTGCAAAGGCCGTGAGGACAAACGGACCCCGTTATGATTAGGGATGAGCACCCTTCAACATGAGACACGTGCATTGGTTAGCTAGCCACCCTTAAATATAGGTCTCATGCTAATTAGTTCATTATTATGAGGCAGAAACAAACACCCGTGTTTGATGGTTTTTTGTGCAAAATGCTTATTTATTTGGGATTTGGGAGGTTCTTATACAAGTTTTGATGGATCATTCATGCTCATCGTAATGTTGAAGTCATTCCAAATACTTGCTTTAATTAGAAACAATCCCACCCAACTGCCAACTTGCCCACACACTCCATGTGTTTGTAGAATTCACTTTTTCAAAGCAAAGCACCATTATAATTATTAGGAATGCTATTCTTTCTAGCTAGCTTGCAGATTCCCTCTTTGCAATTTAGCTTAGCCTTTGCGTTCCTAGAGATTCCAAAGTAAACTCAAAGCTTTGTTTTGCTTGGCAATTTAATGGCATCGACCTTACTGCTTCACTGCTTTTTGTGTAGTAGTACATGTATACAAAAGAAAGCAAAATACACATAATTTTTTGACCAGCAACAGATGCTAGCTTTCAGCTACTATAGTGGATCGTGGTATGCAAGGGAGCTTGTAAGCTAGCTATATAGTAGGGACCCAGCCACTTGATGCTTTGTGCTTTGGACTCAAATCAATGCTCTAGTTCCAGATATTCAAAATTTATAGTTTCTCTTGATAAATTGAGGTTTTTTATAACTTAATTAATCTGTTTTTAATGTTAATCATGTAATTTCTCTGAATTAAAACATATTATTAATTAAATAATCCAAAATCTGGGTTATTCATTGACTTGTGTATTACCATGTTTATGACGGTTTCGGAGAAAAATATATGCTATAATTAGCAACTGAATTTTGGTAAGACTGATCTTGAAATGACCAAGGAGACATAGTTAGTACAGACCTGACTACAATGATGTTATAAAGTCCAACATTACCTTTTGAATTGTACAAAAAGTTAATTAAGGAACTTGAAAATTATTTTTTATCCGCTTGGTATAAACTTGCAGGTAATCCATGGACAAAACGGTTTTCTTGCTTTATGTTTTACCCAACGGTAAGGAGGGTACAATTAACTGAAAGAGCTTAATTGAAAAGCAATTCCTAATAACTCTCCAATTTGAAACTAGCTAGTTAGGTCATTGTCATACTTGAATTATATGGACTTGACCTATTTTTCATTGGTGTGTGTTGTAAATAGTTGCATGCGGTTTCAATATACTCTTGAAAGAGGAAGAGCCATTGTGATATCGATATATGCCCTCAGAAGATAAAAGAGACTAAATATCAAATGAGTAATGTCTTTCTTTATATAAATGAATGACAATACTTGGCAAAAGATTCTCTTACATGATGGAACAACTTTGTGTCTTCTTAGAACTGGTCCATGTGAACTGAAGTGGCCCAAGATTATTAAAAAAACAAAAAAACCTATAACAACATGAAAAATTGTAATTGACACACCTAGNGAGCCATTGTGATATCGATATATGCCCTCAGAAGATAAAAGAGACTAAATATCAAATGAGTAATGTCTTTCTTTATATAAATGAATGACAATACTTGGCAAAAGATTCTCTTACATGATGGAACAACTTTGTGTCTTCTTAGAACTGGTCCATGTCAACTGAAGTGGCCCAAGATTATTAAAAAAACAAAAAAACCTATAACAACATGAAAAATTGTAATTGATACACCTAGTCTTGACTCCTATGGTTGAGTTGGTTCAGAATTTAAAGAGATCTTTTAAATTTAAAGATGATAAACATGTCAGATGAAGCCTCAACCACAACTTACAAAGTTGAAATTGAAGAAAAGAATTTGTCAAAATGAAAAAGTGTGTGTTTACCATGCCAAACTCTTGTTGGAGCCTTGCTTAAGTTATATTTTAGTTTTCCATATCTTGTAGGGGGTACTATAAACACACAATATATAGTTGACTTTTTCTAAGATTATAATTAAATTAAATTAACATAGGTACGTTTTGCTGAAATTTAACAACCAATAAAACGAATTGGTGCTAATTACTGGGTAGCAAAAGGTCAAAAGATTTGGACAATGATTAGTTTATAATTAGATATCATAATAGCACATACCAATAATGGGTTACCACTAACATCTAATCATATAGTTGACTTAGAAAAGAGGCAAGAAAATTACTAGCTCAACCTGATTTAGACGTGTCAAACCATCATTCTCCTAGGAGTTTAGCTGCTTAATGACTATTTTTGTAGCCACTTATGCATTTGCAATCACTTTTCGGAGTACCAAGGAAAAACAAGCAAGAACTGTCCAAGTCAAGATAGATCACAGCCACGTACACAAACACTCAAGGTACCTAGCTATAATTAAGAGAAAAGAAAATTACAGAAAGAACCCTAATAAGGATCTGTTTCTCTCTCTCACCGAAGCTATTACTAGTAATGTATCCTTGTCTAGAAAGGTGGAGAAATTCAAGGGTGGCCTAGATGTGTGCTACACTTACACCTCTCAGTTGGACAAGGACAGCTACTCTCCCCTAGACCTCATAAAAAGAACAAAATCACTTGTCTCTCTCTCTTGCAATTCATTGGTATCTATTGATATATCAGACACAAACACACATGCACAGATAGAGGGAGAGAGAAGAAAATAGCAAAGAACGAAAAGAGAGAGAGACCCAACAATCATTCCTTGAATATGAGAGAATGGAAATTGGTTAGAAAAAGAAGGATTTTTAGGAGAAGAAGAAGAAGAAGAAGATCAAGTCCCACCCACGGCCAAAACTATTCTGCAGCCTAATAAATGCCTTTCTGAAACCCAACACTCTCTCTCTGCAGGCATCTTCTACATTTACACTCATACCTGCTATAGGTTTTCCCTCTTCTTTATATACGTACAAATATATACAGCTTGTTCAAGTAAAAAACACCTACACACTTTCCGATATCTCTTTAACGAATGCTACAGTACCTCAGGGATTCGTCCTTAATAATTTGTTACTTTCTTCCAGAGAAATATTACTATTTTGCATACATGCAATTGCATCCTGCTCTCAATTTTGCCCCTCTCTCTTTTTCTACCCTGTGATAAGTTAATGACTATAGTACTATACTAAGAATAATTCCATGGCCAAAAAAAGGAGACTTTACTAAGAATTCAAATGCGTATAAATTTGTGATGCAAAAACCCATATTGCCCTCAGCTAGCTACATATGATCCTTCAAAGATGAGTTGTTTTTCAATTTAGTCTCTCAATTTTCATCTTCTCACTTGATCAATCATTTATTTGTTTTCATATGCTTCATTAAGAAATGTTGTTTCTTTTGGGCTTTTCTTTGTTGGGGGCACATTACCTCTTTGGTTCCTCATTTACTTAGCCTTCCAACCGAAACAGAGCCATAGAGGCTCCATCTCGCATGCTAGGTTGTCTGCAGCTTGTTGTCAGTTATTTTTCTTTTTGCGAAGATATATATATATAGAGAGGCAGGCCTAGCCATCCATTGGTACTGTGAATCATATAGAGAGATGTTCTTCCTTGCTCAACATCCATTTCCAGCACGTGTCGAGCTTCCAGTTGAAATAAATCTTCACAGATAGGGAGAAAAAAAAAAAAAGCAGCATAATCAATAGAATATTGTAGATTTTGTCTTCTACAAATTATTACGATTTATATAATTTATTCCTTATGGAAAAGTGTTCAATTGAACTTAAATCACTTTCAGCAGAGATATTGAAATTTGTTACTAAAGATGATCTGAACATTGAGTACCAAAAAAAAAAAAAATGGTTTGATCATAGGTCTGTTGGTGAAAGTGTATGAAATTGCATATATATGGACCGGAAAAAGATTAAGGCTCTGAGATCCATAAATTAAGGCGATACCAGACCTATAAACATATCTTTGACAAAAAATCTAGTTGTCTAATAAAGTGAAATACCATTACATTTATTCTTCGACCTGAATTGAAGGTGATAACGTTGATGTTTTTGTTTTCTAGTGGTTAGAATATCTTATTTTCAATTAATTCTACTATATTCCAAGGAAAAGAAGATCACAACATTTCCACTAATTACCTAAGTTAAAAGTACTATATATAGGATCAAGTTTATGTTGCAATAGTAATAGAATTGACCACATCCTATGTGATGTAAGAATGTTGTTGGCTCTGATCATATGCTTCTTCATTGAAATATTCCCTTTTGCTAGAATTAATTAGAAAGAAAGACTAAGAAAACACAGATTACAGAAAAGTAATCAAGAAGCTTCAAAAGATAAAAATGATCTCTTGAACTGCTTCAATGGATAGGACCTACCAAACTTGATGGTCTCTCTTCTACAATCATTGAAATTCAGTGATCATGAAATATCCTTCCAATGTCTAATGCATGAGCTTTCCACTTATCTACTTGCTGCTGCCTAACTCTCCACATCCACCGTACAAGGAAGCTTTCCCTAAATGGATTAATGAGAAATCATTGCGAATGTTACACCCCATTAATGGAGTTAATTAGTCCACTAAATGCCACAGTAGTACAGTACCGCAGGTCCGTAGATATAATATAGTAGGTAGAAAGGGACATATATACATAATATGCTGGGAAGTGGGAGAAAGAGTGTGGAAGAGAGAAAGAAAGTCTGTGACAACAAAAATTTAGACATAAGATTAGAGCGGGTGTACTGTTAAACTCAGAGACAGTATAACATAACTGGTTTTTAACACATTTGAAAAATATTTAATATTAACATAATTCATGTGTTGTTTTAAGCCCTTGCCATTAAACAGTTTTAATAACATTGAATATGTATTTAGCAACACATAAAATATGACTAAATGCTGCCATATATAATTTCTACCAATATTTTTTAAAAATGTTAATTATCATTTGAAATGCTGCTACTAAGCAGTGAGGTTATTGGCCAACATGTTAAGTATATATAGTTGCATATAATTTCATGTATAGTAGAATTGAGTCTCTCTTAAACTTCTCTCACTGGTGATGACTAGTGTGTGAATGATATACATTACAAATACATTTTGCCTTTGGTCGAAGTAAAACTATATATATATATATAATTTTGTTTCCGGTAATCTTCAAGTTCCTGCAGAACTTCTACTTGTAAACCAACATGAAAAAAAATTCACATATTCGATGTAGTACTAAACATAAAGCTCGCAATCAGAATAAGGAGTTATAACCAACTGTTGGCAATTGTCTAGTTGGTACATATCGATTCATTGATTGTTCATCATATAAAGCCAGTTGGAGTCAGCTATTGTATTGCACTAGTACTTGTCTGTGATAACTATTAGTACCTTTTACCTTATAATTTTTTACTGGTACACAATTTTAAATTTTGGAAGGAACTTTTTTATATATGAATTTGGAAGGAAAAATTTAAAGATTGGTTTATTCAATATTCCTAGCAATGATAAATGAGAAATCCTTTTCCCTCTCTAAATTTCGGTTCCATGAAGAAAAGTTTCCCTAAATTATATATATGGATAAGGAATTGTTGGCACTTCAGGAGAAATTTCATGATATACAACGTAAAACATTATTATATATTTTTTAAAAAATTAACTTAATGGTTGAACATTGATTATTGAATATCTCAACTTGAAATTTCATAGGAAGCAAATAGAGCATACCAAGGCAGATGGGTTAAGAAGCTAGGATTTTTTTTTTTTTTTTGGTTAGTAGATAAATAAAGCTAAGTTTTTTAGGAGATATAATATTTAAATTTAAGACATCAATATTTTTAAGAGATTTCTGGACATCTTACATATTGTGTGTCTTTGTGTTATGACATATATGGTAATTATGAAAAAATAGAATATAGTGATCAAACTTACAGTGGGTGAGTACAACTTATTAAATAGGCTATGAAACTTTATATAAATGTTATGTAATAGTTTGACAGATAATCAATAATTGAGCATTAAATATTTTGCTGTACAATATTTTTATTTAAGTTTCATTAAAATTGAGTGAAGGATTATGGGAGCACTAGCTAGGTTCCCTTTGTTTCCTAGTTTCCAATGGATGAAATTCATTCAGCAGAGTGAAGTCAATAAAAATGAAAAGAAAAGCAGCATCTGTCAATAATACCAAAAGAAGAATGGTGAAGCAAAGTGAGTTATGTAGTATTTATTACACCAGACATGGAAAGTGACCGAAGATAAAGGGGCAAGCGAACAGTCCATTATTAAATTGCTAAATCGACAAAGAGGAGATCCTAATAATGTTGTGCCTTTCTCATTTTCTTGAGTGTCTTTATATGTCCCTAACTTTTTTTTTTCTTTTTTATAATCTTGTTTGTCTTCTTCAATAATTTTGGCTACAATAAATTTATTTTACTGATATTTCTTAGCTAACAAATCTTATAGCAGAGCACCAAGGCAGATTCTGTTTTTTTTTTTTTTAATTATTAATTGTATTATGACTTTCTTTTGTTCTTTGTCTGAGGATTTGTCTTAATTAGTTCAAGGTTGATCACTTCAGGCTCTTTAAACCTCGTGCTTATAACCAATAAGCATGCGACTGAATTCTAGGTTGCAAGTCTAAATCACACAGTAGAAAAAAAAATTTAAAAATAAAAATCATGATGTATATATGGCATTTTTAGTGGCTCTTAGAGCTTTAGCTGTGTATGAATGACATTTGATGTAGCTGTTTCGAGGTTTTATGATTGATTTGTTTAGGAGCCCTTGAAACAAAAGCTGCAAAAAAAAGGCGTCCGAAGAAAACGAAAGACATCTCAAACTTTTTACCACACAAAATGACAGCAACTTACATACTACACATAGTGAATACAGTCGACATCCTCACTTGTTGATTTTTTATTTAGGGTATTCTAGACTCTTTGAATATGAGATTGAGATTAATTTATGTTCAAAATAAGAGCAATAATCGATAAATTTCTCTTAATAAATATGACTTCAAGATTTAAACTCAAAACTTTTAACTTAAAACATCTTAAAACTCAAAANAAAAAAAAGGCGTCCGAAGAAAACGAAAGACATCTCAAACTTTTTACCACACAAAATGACAGCAACTTACATACTACACATAGTGAATACAGTCGACATCCTCACTTGTTGATTTTTTATTTAGGGTATTCTAGACTCTTTGAATATGAGGTTGAGATTAATTTATGTTCAAAATAAGAGCAATAATCGATAAATTTCTCTTAATAAAAATGACTTCAAGATTTAAACTCAAGACTTTTAACTTAAAACATCTTAAAACTCAAAATACTTCCACTGAATCAACACCTAATTTGTCCTTTACTAGTTGATTCTACTAACTTTATTTCAAGTATTGATCAATTATATGGTTACATGTTTTGATTCCTACCATGGTTAAATTTTTGGGGGCAAGGTCCAGGCACAAGTGGTTGTCTTGTGAATCTTCTAGCCTCGACGTAGATGATTTAGTTTTAAGTGAACTAATTGAAATGTTCACAAATTAAATAGCATACATTGATTAAATCCTAAAAAATAACATAAATATAAAACGCATAGAATTCATTGTAAAAATGACAAATTAAAAAGCACATAGAACTTATTATGTAATATTATGTATTTTATGATTGCTTGCAGACTGATTTACAATAAGCAAGATAAACCCCAAATTAAGAAAAATTAACAAAAAGCTAGCTATTTTTTTTTTTGGCTCATAGCTACTATGCTACAAACTAGCTATGTTCAAACTCAGCTGCTTCATTCCAAAAACCTAAAAGAAATAATGAATCTCAGTTGTTAAGATATTGAAGAAAGACATAAAACTTCGCCCCCCTCGTCCGCTGTAGAGTTGCAGAGGTAAGAATGGAGTGGTCGCTCTCATTTCATCGTAATATGGTAATGCAGCGAAAGTCTTTCCTCTCTTCAAAACCCTAATCCTTTTTTCCCCAAACAACCTATACTTACCTCACTAAACCGCTTTTCGTCTCCTATATTAAACCAGGTTTTCCATTACAATCATTTTTTTTTTTAAAAAAAAAAGCATTTTATTTTCCCTTCCGGTCCCAGCATTTCCTGCCTGCCGTGGGCAGTACTAAAACAACTTTTTTTTTTATTATTATATTGCCTTACCCTTGCTCTCTCCTTACCAATTCCCCTTCTCTCTCTCCTTTTTCTGATTACCCCTTTGGATTCCAAACCCCCTCTCCCCCCTAACATCAAGATCAAGCTAAGTCTGCCTCTTTCTCTCTCTACCCTAAATTTCTATATAAACAAACACCATCAAGTTTTACTGTTGTGACTTGTTGTGATACATAGCCCCGGTATCTAAGCAAGAAGGGTGGGTCTTGAAAGGGAATAAAAGGCTTTTGCTTTCAACTTGGAGGCTAACAAATTGCAAAGAGTGTGCTATTAGCTTCTTTCTTCTAATTCTTCTTCTGCTTCTCTTTTGCTAGCTTCCCTTTCTTTCATCTCCTTGTTTGGTAAAGAAAGCTTTGAGAAACTTGAGAGACATGTCGAGCTGCAGCATCGATGTTGCGCCTGAGCAACTCTGCTACATCCCCTGCAACTTTTGCAACATTGTTCTTGCGGTATCTCTGATTTGATAACTCTTTTATTTAGTGGGAGATCTGCTTTTCTTTCTAATCTCCTAATATTCAAATACCTATTATATTTTACACGTATCCTTGGCTGCTCCTTTGCTTGTTTGGCTTCTTTCTCCTGTGAAGAAAGAACCCCTTTAGATCCTGAAAAGGAAACTACTGTGTGCTTTTGTGATCCAGTGGCTATGCTATGTTATTTGACTGAAATCTATTAATATTTTAACTCTCCTCTTTCTGGGCTTCCTTGTTTTTCTTACAGTCAGGTCTCCATCGTTGGACTTTTCTTTTTTCCTTTTCCTTTGCAGTCAAAGAAAAGTCATACCTGAAGGTCCTGAAGTGCTCGAGACCACATACACTCTCTCTCTCTTTCTCTCCTCCTCGCTGAGAGAGAAGGAGCTTGAGAAGGAGTGGGATGGGGTTGATTGTTCACTGTGCTAGCTAGCTAGCTAGCTAGCTGTTTTTTTTGTAAATAATATGGCTGTTTCATCTTAAAACGCCAAAGACAAGCACTATATGATATGATAAAACTGTTGACAGGACAAGTCCTCTCTAGCTACCCTTCTGATTTCCTATCTCCTTGACTGTGTGACCTAAATTACCTTTCCCTTACAAAAGTACTGCACTACATGAGGTGCTGTCTGAACTTGGCTTCTTTGGCTGAATAGGAAATGAGAATGTAAATCCTGGGTACGTCTTGGTAATCTCTTGACAATATCCATTTCTAACAGATAAGCTAGCCCTGGATGCAGCTTCCAATTTTAGGGTTTTCTTTTTCAAGTAAAACCACCCCCGCCCCCCCNCCCCCCCCCCCCCCCCCCAAAAAAAAAAAAACAAGAAATTTGCATCAAACCAAGCAACCAAGTTGCTGCAATCTCTTTGTAACTAGAAACCCACCTTCAATTCTTCAATTATATCATCATCTTTTATGTATCTTCTTGTATATGAGCTCAGATCCTAATCCTGAAATGATTCTTCTGTGATCTGGGTTTTTGATTTTTCTTGCTTTTTGTACTATAAGCGTTTGCTTCGTAGTATTGAGTTAGCAGATAATAGTAAGAAGATATATATGATAAGGTATGATGAATTTTATATATGCAGGTGAGTGTTCCATGCAGCAGCCTCTTTGACATCGTGACCGTTCGATGTGGGCACTGCACCAATCTATGGTCCGTGAACATGGCTGCAGCGTTTCAATCACTGTCGTGGCAAGATGGTCAGGTGATATTGCGCGGACACTCTCTTACTTACACTTCTAACTAATGAATTTTTTCAGCTTATTTTTAGTGTGTTTTGTTTTTGTTTTAATGAAGTAAATAAATTAATTATTTTAGACGGGTAGCTAGCCCATCTGATTTTGAATGCAAGGGTTTGTGGGTGCAATTCTTTTTGAGAAAACCAAAGCCTTTTCAGGGCAGCTGCTAAATGGAGTATCTCAAAGCAAGTCTGTTATTTTTACTACCTGTACCGTGAGGAAGAGTGAGTGGTTGGCTGAGAGTACTGAAAACCCTAGCTATCAGCCGTCATAAACAAAACCTATTTGCTTTTCTTTTCTGCACTTTTAGTAGAGGCGTCAGGGATTGTCCTAAACCAACCCATCAAGGCAAAGCATTTTTAAAGGCTTTTCAGGAAGAGAGATACCTTGATTTGATTGACAAGTTTGAGAGTGTTTCTTAGGTTTAATGATTTCTTTTCAAGATTTTTGTCCTCTACTGTGCAAACACAAATTATAAAAGAAAAAAAGGTTTCTTTTTTAGATCCCTAAATCGAAGCCCTTTAATAACAACTGTCAATCTGGGATTTATGTACTTCATTCATTTGATGTGTTATATATTCTTACCATTCAGTAATATTAAAGCTGCTTCCATTTCTGATTTCTCTCATAAAACATCATTTCAGCCCTCTCTTTCTCTCTCTCTATATATATCTCTCTCTGTTCTCCCAACGAACAAAAGAAAACCCTTAATGGCTGCCAGATACTTATTCTAGTATTCTGTTTGGTTTTATATAAGATAGTTATGGTTATGGTTATTACCTGATAGTCCGTCTCTAAAACCTAAAGCTTCGCCCCATTTTCTTTTATGCATAAAATTTAACTTGAACTGTGAAGAAAAAACATTACTTAAAAAAAAATAGTAAAGAAGTTCTCCTAACCCATCTTGAACCAAAAATGATGGGATTTTTTTTCTTTTCCTCCTCATGGGTGTTGATATTTCTTGGCATTGATCAATTTCAGGCACCTGGCTACTCCAATCCAGAGTATAGAATTGACACAGGCTCCTCTTCCAAATGCAACAACAGGCTCGCAATGCGAGCACCCACCACACATGTAACTGAGGAAAGGGTTGTGAACCGGCGTGAGTAGCCCTTTTACCCGTTTAACTCATCACAGTTCACAAATTGAAACAACCAAAACCATATGACTTGTTATTTTTTTCAATTTTATATTATTTTATATATGTTATTTAGGGTATATCGATCCCATCTAATGAGCTGTTATTTTCTTTTCCAGCTCCCGAGAAGAGGCAGCGCGTACCTTCTGCATATAATCAGTTCATAAAGTAACTAATCCATTTCAGATTTACAGGCTATCTATTCGATAGGCATGATAAAAGCTTCTCTTATATAATTGAAACGTCTTTATTTATATACAGGGAAGAGATTCAGAGGATCAAGGCCAATAATCCAGATATCAGTCACAGGGAAGCATTCAGTACTGCTGCTAAGAATGTAAGACGCGAAATAATTTGACCGAAAAAAAAATAGTAAACTGGAAATAGTGTTATGTTAGTTTATTGTCTTCTTTTACTCATTCATCTGAGGCTGCTTACTGCCAACTATTTCGTTTTTAGTGGGCACACTTCCCTCATATTCATTTTGGGCTGATGTTGGAGACCAACAATCAAGCTAAGCTCGACAATGTAAGTTCAAAGCAACCTCCTCTTTCAAACTAACATAGCTCTCCCCCAATTCTCCATTTCTTTTCCTTTTTACATGTGCTCAAATAGTTTAGCTTATTGTGAGAAGGAAAAAGAAAACAAAGATGACACTGTAGAGTCTAAGAGCAAACTAATGAATCATTATTGTGTATTAATTATTATTGTTGTTGCTTATATATACGAAGTGTTAGGGATCTTATGTATGAAACTACATCTAATGCAGTGTTGTTATTTAATTATCTGCAGGGTTCTGAGAAGCATTTAATGTCAAGGGCTGCAGTGTTCAACAAATGAAGGCTATATATCTTGATATCTCAAGATGACTTCAGTTAAATTTGAGTCGTTCAAGTAAACATTGTCCTGACTCAATGTGTTTTAAGGACAATTAACTCTTTTTCTTCATCAATGTATTTGTCACTACTTACCGCTTATTCAGTGGATGCTGTTTACATAATTTAAAGTAAGAATGCTACTTTTCTTTGTCATCTTCAACGTTCTACCTTCTGATTGAGATAATTAATATCATACTGAAAAAAAATGTCATTGTTGTAAGCTCAAAAGCATAATTAATTTAATCAAGTTCCTTTGGTAATAATGCATGAAAAGCAAAGTTCATACATTCATTTATTATGATGTAGTAAGTAGTTGAGAGTTCTTATAAATTTAATCAACATTAAGGCCTAAAACAATATAAAGGGAAAAATGAAGCTTGATGCCTTCAACCAATCAACCATATCTTGGCTTGATCTAGTTGGATGAGTCCAGTTTCAAGGTGAAAGGAGAGGAACTCTTTATGATAAAGTTTATAAACTTCATCATGATATGTTATAATTGATATCTTTGTAAAACATTTTTCTAAAGAATGTAGAACTGTTATATCGCAAAAAGCAATAACTTTCTAGAGACATTTAGACGGTATAACCATTTGATATTAATGATTTATATTACAATATTTAAGAAGCTAGATATCTGATCATATCATATTAATTTGTCTTAATACCTTTGAGAGACTTTGCAGTCTAATTAATCGCTGGATATCTCATTGTTTGTTAACTGTGTTATCTCACAAAGTGCAGTCAAGTAAATAACCTTCATCCACAGGGAAGAAACCCCTTTGCTTCTTAGGATATTATCATAGAGTTGCAATTGCGAAACCAAAAAGTTAATCAAGAAGAACCCATAGATATAACAGAAATCAGTAAATATCAACAATTAGGAAAAGAAGGCATTAAGTGCATAATAACTAAAAATTTTGACTTTTTTTTTTTCCCCCATTTTGCAGCTCCTTCCTAAACCTCAAGGTCACTGAAACAACCTTGGTTTAACATGGCATATAACAGGTGACAAACTTGCATATGTTCTTCTAAGTCACTTAGTGCCCAATATGATATCTTTCAATTCAATTAGTTTTTGCTTCGTCTTTATCTCCAGAGGCTTTATTTTGGGCGAAGTGGGGGGAATTGCGAATGAAGTGGGATAAATAAAAATGCACTATATAGAGAGATGGATTATGCATTACACATTTTCTTCCCTCCCATCTTTCCTAGACAACTTTAAGCAACTCAGTAAAATGATGAAGGGAACTTCAAAAAGTTGGAAATTTTCAGTAAGCACTTGATGATCTTGATGGTGGATTTTCACTATTGTCAGGAACTTCTTAAAAAATTTCGAATTTAAACAAATTTCAATCATGGCTAACTAGGGCAAGTTAATTTATATTGGTTTAAATGTACTGCATGTCCTTATAGTTTGAACAAATTTTGAATCAGGTCTTTATAATTTTTTTTTTCTCTGGGGTACTTATAGTTTGAAATTTTTTAATTGGGTCACTGCTATTACCCCCCGATTATAATTCCCTCAGTTTAGTGTTAACATTGCAAACAACTTGTCTATGTGGCAATAAAAGAAGTTGACATAGTGCCAAAGTGGCACAAAAATTTTCATAACATTAAAATTTAGTTCAAAAAAGTGCATAAATTTTTGTGTCATTTTAGGGTTACATCAATTTCTTTTATTGCCACGTAGACAAGCCGTTTGACATATCAACACTCAACTGACGAATTTATAACTAGTGATGACAACAGGGACTATTGAAGAGAGAGGGTAAGGATGCGTTTACTAGGGAAAATGACAAATGGAGAGAAGAGAGAAACAGAAATAGTTTTGATTTTTACTCGTTAGTCTCAATGGAGAGAGTGAAAATGAAAATAATGTGCAAATTATTGTCAACAGCCTATTTCTTCTATATACTAAACAACGTAAAATATCATTCGCTTAATACCTAAGCTTAAAGTACCATTTTGATGTCATATCCACACACAAAGTACCATTTTGCTAGGTTAATAACCACGCACGCATATGATTATGATGTGAAGAACTACTTTTTATTTTCGTAGTATCATTGGTTTTTAAACCTACAGGTACTGTTCCATTGAAGAGCCTGACTAAATATCTTAGCAAAAAAGAGTCGTTTAAGCCTTAAAGCAACATTCTGATGAGCTTACCACATGGGTTTAGAGAATGATTCCTAGAAAAGAGAAAAAAAAAAAAAGAGAGACAATGTTTCCTTTGGTCTTTCAATAGTAAATATCTAAGCAAAAGATTTTGGCTGTCCTAGCAGACTCCAACTCATAAAATAAGCACGACCTTTACGAAAAGGAATTCCATGGACCACCCTTTTGGCATTATGGCATCCGCAATCTCAACATCCAGAGAATCTCCATGAAAGCACTAAAAATGGTGCTATCACTTTTGCAGGCTGCTTCAATCTATTGCCTACAACTTTGATTACTATTGACCACCTTAACTTCTTATCTCTACCGTCAAAGTTTGTTCACCATCAGTTATACAATCAGGATAACTTGTCTCTAATTTAAAAGGTTTGATATTAATAATAAAAGTTCATTCAATTAAATTCTGAGTCATCATCTAAAAAAAAAAAAAAATCTCTTACACTCATCAAACGATGTGAAGGTGTTAGTAAATCTGATATGATTTACAAATTATTAAATAGTATATATTAAATGATTTGTAAATTAATTGAACTCTTAAATTATATGATTCCAAACAAGTTTATTAAAAAAATATTTACAAATGAATTTAATTCAAAATATTAGTATTATAAATTTTAGTAGTGCACCCATGTTAGATGTAATTTGAATTTGAGATTGTAAGGGGACTACCTCTAGTTTTTAAGTTGATCATTTATTCGATGTTTATATTACATTTATGATTTATGGATTAAATGCAATGTGTATATTCACATGAAATAATGTATTGAGCATATTGCTAAATATATATCTGTGAAGGGGAAAAAGCAAAACAAGTGGAGGGACCTATTAACGTATAATCATTGACGATACCCCTCGGGATCCTCGATAGGTATAATGGCAATTTATTTCTTCAAAATCTTTCTGCAATATTGGATGGTGGGGTTAAAAATGAAAAAGAAAGAAAAAGGGAAGTGGTATTATAGTCTATAGTTGGTGGGAGGGTAATCCGGAGTTTGCCCCTATATATATATATAACAAATAACAGTATAAATATGATTACTTTTTTTTTTTTTACATAATGACATATAAGTTTAAATTTTATTGTTATTTAGGCTTTTCACTTTTAAATCATAATTAATGGCTTCAAAAATTTATTTAATTTTTTTTTAATGTCTCATTTTACTAATTCTATTTCAAATAATATGTAATGTGGAGAAGTGAGTTTACTTTTTTTTGGATTTTTCTATGCTCCATTCCTCCGCGCACTTTCTTTATATGTCCCGTACAAAGGACATACAGATATCCTTTCTGTGAGGAGTTATAGATAGAAGTAGCTCTTGATTTTATGTTAATACAAAGCTCTCATGAAATCAAGCCTAAATAATTAGGTGAGCCTTATACTACTATTTTCTTTGTAGGGGTGATAGTATTACACTTTTTTTTAGTTATGTGAATTCAAGTGGAATCTATCAAGTAATTTTAGTGTTATTATGAAGATCTTAAAAAATTAAATTATTTGATATGTGTCAGAACACACAATTTTTTTATAAAATATAAAAATAACATGATATAAGAAATCGTGTCAAGAAATAATTTTTTAAAATTTATTTTTTAGTATATTTTCTTATATTATGTCACTCTTATATTTTATAAAAAATTATGTATTTTGATATATATTGAATGACTTAATTTTTAAAAAAATTTATAATAACATTAAAATTACGCTAAGTCTCATTGAATCTCACCTAATTAAAATAGTATAACACTATCATTTCTAAGAAGTAATAGCATAACCCTCGTCAATTAATTAACATAGTTAAATTTAGTTTTGTCCAACTCGATAAGGGAGAATTGAGAACTTTTTTTTGTTTTGTTTTTTGTTTTCTCTCTGCGATTGAGGCTGCTCTGTGGGTGTGTGTTCTGGTTCTGACAATTAGAATCTGAAATGTCAAAATCACATCTGCTACGCATTCATTTCTTTTCAATGTCATTTCATATCTGACTTCCCCACCGCAGCACTTACTGCCACAGACACCCCCTCCGTTTCACACTCGCTCTCGCCCTCGCCTTGAAGTTAGGACTCACTCACTTAAAGAGTCCCATTCATAATTGTTCGTACGTATATGTATGTATGGAATGGATTGGGAATTATTATTGTTGTGCCTTGAAAAGAAGGATTTCCTGGAGCAATCCAAGGGTGACCCTCTTCCAATGCAATTTGATGATCTTTAGGTGGGGTCCACGGAGTGGCTAATTTGCTGAAAGGGATACACAAGTTCTTTGTCGCCAAAAACTACAGCAACATGTGATTCCTATCGCATCTTGTTCTCAATCCAAATTCTTCATTTTGTGATAGCCAATAGCACCGCGTGGCGGTTCAATCTTCAAACCTAAGCTCCGCGAGGACCACACAGTACAGATAAATTCATTCATGCTAACGTTTCCATCATCTCCAGGTGAACTTGGCGGTCAATGCGGGGTTTTGGAATATTCATGCAATATGGACACACCCATTCATGAGGATTGTCTATACCTGAAAACCAAACAGCACCCAAAGATGCAGGGTACGACACCCTAACCCCTTACTACCAAATGCAATTACTTTTTCAGTAATTCTGCGGATTGGAATAGTTGCCCTTTTCTCAATGTGTGAAGACACAAACTAACAGTGTCCAAGTTCAATGTCAACTAGTTTCATTGAGCTTCATCCATGGCCAAAAAAAAAAAAAAAATTGAGCTTCACCGAGACATTCATCAGATAGCTTCTATTTCTCTGTTCGGCCTTGGCCACAATCATCTATAATGGATTAAAACAAACTCTGACCGTCAAAGGCCCATTGAGTTAATGAGCTACTTTAGCATCTAATAAGCTCCAATATAAATCTTATCTTGAAATAACAAATAAAAAAAAAGACACGAAACCAAAGGTGAATGATAATAATTTAATGCAAGTTCGGTTTTCATGTCTTGTACCAATAATACTCTGAATAAGTCATCAACCTCATAAAATTTCTCCAATCTTGCTTACAAGCCCTCTGGGAAATAAAATGGGCAGAAGGAAAATGGAGACAAAGAAAGCCTGCACAAATTTTCTGCTTCAAATGGGAAAATTTCCACTCGTATTTTCACTTAACAGAACAAAAACAAGACAAATTAGATATACAGCCTACTGAAAGGAAGGGCAAGGAGCAAAAACACTAACCAGAGAAAAAGTAGATGGGGAAATTTTTTAAACGTAAATTTTGCTGTTGTTTTACTCAATACCAGACGGCATTATTACCAAACGAACTAAAGGACAGCCTTGCCTTCTCATTTGACCCAAAGTTGAAATTTATGTCACCAGCATCATTAAGAACATTAGTACTGCTTGTCGAAGGGAAAGAAAAGACCAGCACTGAACTGGACTTTTTTAAACCAAAACTATATGAAGGTTCACTACTTTCCTTTGATTGATTCTGATCCCCAGATAGGAATGATGGAATGATGGATGGTGTTGGCGGCTCGGAGAATACAGAAGAGGATGCAGAAACAGGAAAGGTAAATCCTGAGTTGTTATCAGAAGCGAAGGTCCACCTTGATTCAGGCTTGTTGATGGAAATAGAAGGCAAAACTGGTTTACTCAATGATGATTCAGAAACAGGCTTCTTTTCCTGATTTATTGCACAAGACTGACCACCAGATGGGAGAGCCTTCAAAGCATCCTGCATAGTAGTTCCATCAGAAAAACTAGGCAAGTCTTTTGATCACTAAATCAGAGGCTCAATTAGTCTAGATTATTGTCAATGGATTGACCACTATTAAATAATAGCATTTCCTATGCTGTAACTCTTTGGCTTCAGAATAATCATTTAACTTTAATACTGCCCTACAGTTTTAGAAGGCAAAAAGGAAAATTACATGTAAAAAGCATTGATGCCCATAAAATGGATTGAGTACCTCATCAGTAGACTTCATAGGAAAATTATGAGAACCACCAGAATTTTGCAAAGTCCTTGCATTGTTACCAAGTCTCAGGATGCTATTGCCAACCTTTATATCAGATGCCAATGATCCTTCATTTCTAACATTGATATACATATCAGTACTCTCCTTGGGTTTACCAACATCGGATTTCCCTTGACCTTCATTTAGAGTAGATTTCTTTCCATCAAGCCCATTATATTTATATGGACCAAGAGCTTTTGATTTCAGCAAGTAATTCTTATCATTAGACAAGACAGTACTGAAATCCACAGAAGACTCAGGGTTCTTCCATTTAGTTGCCAGCTTCAGCTCAGCAGACTTCTCTCTAGGAGTTGGAGGGTTTCTATCAATATGCTCCAATATTTTCCTAGCCATCAAACTGGTATGCATGTGTACTGTTGGAACACCCAACTCAGAACCCTGTAGCGTATTATCTAATGAGCGAAATTTATATGTGCTGCTCATCCCATCAGGTTCCAGACTCTTTGTAACAGAAGGTATGAAACCTTCATGAACATCTGAACTTTCTCTCTGTGAAGGGCCTTTTAGAGATGAATGAAAATAAGTTGGTCTTCTTGAAGAAGATTGTCCACCATCCTTATTATGCCTTATCCGGCGAATGGGACCAACAGATCCATATCCACCCTCTAATGCATCACCTCTAGAGTTATCCTATGTGCATTATAATTAAGTGAGCAACCAATATGAAGTATAATGAGATCAAAACAAATAAAGAAATTAAAGGAAGATATATAAATCAATTATAAAAAAATTGAAAAAAAAAATTCAGAGATCTGAAACTCAGCCTCAGATAAGTTTCACTGAACTTCAAATAAATAACAGAATGACATGTCAATAAAATCCCAATTACATGGTCACAATATTTCCCACGTTTAAAAAGCTTTCTACTTGAGATATGAGAGATTGTTTCAATTTTCAGTACCCAAACAGAGATTTATAAGTAAACATCTGACAGCCATAATCTACAGTTTATAAGCAATAACCAAAAGTTTGGCAGTAAGATACAATGAGATCTCAACATGTGAGTCTGTAAGATCAAAACAAAAAGGAGTCTGCTAAAACTATTTAGCATTTAGAAGTAAGCCAGTTCAAGCATCATATTCATATATCATATAATCTGTGAACAGATGCTTGGGCAGATAGGTATACCAAGACAAATAGGAAACTGGTGCCTCAACTAAGGGTAGAATCAAATATATTATTTTATTAAGGGAATATTACAGGGAATAGAAGGTTAAATTTGTTTACATTCCAACAAACCAAATAACAAGAAAAAGAACATAATTAAGTTTCAATCATTTACAAATTCTTAAAAGGTACAAGGAAATATTACAAATCAAATATACTCATTAAAATATTGGTAAACTGAAAGATACCTGCCCATATAGAGGAGTCCGTGATTGGCAGAGGGGAGTTGATGACATGCGGTTGTAATCACCTTGCATATGTGTTGACTGATTACACATAAATAAAATCATTACAGATTTGAAACAAGCTCTGAAGCTCAAAGTACAAGATAAAGTGCTTAAACAGAAGGTACCCTGGACTTGGACTTCGATAAAATAGTTCTGGAATAAGGAGTCCTGGGGAAGTTATGAAGCCCATATATGCTTCTTTCATTTTGTGGTGTTAAATAAGTATCATGTACCACAGCCCCTGGCCAATATGATGATGGCTTGGGTGAAGGTAAGGGAACAGATGGTTTCATTGCAGCTCCATTACCATGTAATGCTGTGCTTTTGCTGTCTTGTATAATGCTGTCACAATTAGGACCTGCTTCTGATACATGGGAATTCATATACGCCCTTGCAATATCAATTGGTGAAGCACCAAATTCATCTTGGACCTGAAAAATTGTTGAAATGTTATAAACTAAATATGTATCTGAAACAGCAAAGGAGGACCAAAGGCACCTGTCAAAGTCAAGCACAGCTATCTTCAACCTTGAGTGAAAAAGAATTTTCTTTTAAAAAAAAAATCTAGAACTTCAGTTCATGGTTCGTGGTCCAAAGTCAACTCCCATAAAAGCACAGAAGGAGATAAGAGAGAAAGGAGGGGGCTCAATCATAATATCTTTCTCATGTCACAGCTAATGCAGACCAACAATTTTTAACTAACCAAAATTCAATTTCTATATTTTCAAATTATAAAGAAGGCATTTCAGTTTTTGTCTCAAACAATTATCTTCACNTCTTTCTCATGTCACAGCTAATGCAGACCAGCAATTTTTAACTAACCAAAATTCAATTTCTATATTTTCAAATTATAAAGAAGGCATTTCAGTTTTTGTCTCAAACAATTACCTTCACATCTAGGAGCATGGAGAGTGTGTATCAGTGGGATCAATTAAGCTAAGGTATGTTTTAGGTGAATATGAATGCATTATTCAATTAAAGAAAACTTTCAAGAACATTAGTCTCATAAATCTTCTAACAATATCTAAACTCTTTATGGATTGTTAATTCCAAATTAAGTATATACGGTCTATGATAACAGCTAAATTAGTTTTTTTTTTTGGGTCAACTAGAGGCTACACAACAGGGGGTAGCCTATCCCCTCCCAAAACCCCGACCCACCGGTCCCAATGAGATTTGAACCCGGGACCACCATGATGGAAGACCAAGTGCTCAACCATTGGGGTGTCCCATTGGGGACTAACAGCTCAATTAGTAGAAAATTCTAGTACGTACAACTCTTATAATTTGTATCTTCTTTCACAGCTATCCATGTTTCTCCAAAGTATACTTCCCACTAGAACCCAATCTACTCAGAGCTATAATTACCTCTCCTATTCCTCTTTAAACTCTATTCGACATTAAATAGCTTGAATTTAAGTCCCTTTTACCTCTCCCACAATTATCCATTCAAATTCACAAAGATATTAAAAATTACAGTGTACCAACTGGTGGCTGCAATTAACTTCAACTTCCGTCCTCAACTCCATATTGACTAAGATTCATGCTATCAATTCATCCTATAACTTACAAAACTTATGCCCAGAATTAGGCATTTCTATTACAAGATCATTGTGTATTATCTTAATTGTTTACTATATACAGAGAAAATCCCTGACACATTCCCCAGAAACAGAAGTCCAAAATTTGTCCATGTTGATCAGCAAAAGCATTACAACCATATTGCCAAATCCAACTAAGTCTGTGACACCATACTTTCTATCAAAAAACAGCAAGGATCCAGCATTATAGAAAAGTCTTTCAACAACTGACTTCATAATTAAGCAGGTAAGGGGTTCCATATCAAACAAACAGATTCAAATATTATTGCACTTAGTCTTCAAAAGTAATATATATAAATGTTCAGAAGTTAAAAGCTTAGTAATATAAAAAGCTAAAATACAACTATACCAAAGAAGAGGTGAGATTGGACCATTGATTCACAAAAAAGTTTAGCATAACCTTTTTTTTTTTGGGCCATTAGCATAATATACATCCACAAAAAGAGCTCGATCTACTGGCATTTGTCAATCATTGAAAAGACAAGTTGCAGTACTCACCTTTGACTGACCAAGAGGTGTTGAGCTTCCCCATATGGCTCCATTCAACTCCCCATGCTTTTGTTCATTAGATATTTTTGAAACCCTATGTGTCACTACAAGACCCTTGTCATCATTTTTAAAAGTTAAGCTTTGATTTTCCCTTCCCTGTTGAACATTAGGAATATCCACTGTCCTTGAATTTAATATCTCCATCAAATGATTAATTTCATCTCTGCATGAAAGAAACAAAGATTTTAGTCATGGTAACCTTTTTAGCCAACAAATAGGTTTACTAGAGATTTAGGTCACAGCCTCAGCAGATAAGAGCCGTAGATCTAAGCCTGAAAGTAGATCCAAATGAGACATGTTTTTGTGCTCTGAGCTATTGTAATACCCAGGTGAGAAGAAAAAGCACCAAGCCAGCAAAAACTTCTCAAGTTGACAGGAAAACAACCAGAGTAACTCTGGAGAGAGAGAGAGAGGGGGGGGGGGGTTTGACATTGGGATAATATAGAGGGTTCATCTGTCAACTAAACTTAGACTTCAAAATTAAAGGCTAACCCAAGTAAGCTCCAAGCCTCTGGGATAAATAATTAGTCTACAATGTAAATCACTACAATGGTAGAACTCTGAAACTAGCCATCCAAATAAAAAAAAGACAACAATATCAATTAAATTAATCTACCTAGAGAACTTTTTCTCTTTCACCAGCTGCTCAATTTCAGAAAGCCTATTATTTTCAGATTGCTCTCCTTTTTCATCCTGTTTGTGCAGATCAAGGTCAGAACTTTTCTTCAATTTATCTGTGATGTCACTAGTACTTGCCATTTCAGTTGATTTGGATGTCCCAAGCTGCAAAAGAATAAGAATAGTCAATAAATAAATGAGTATAAAGAAAATGGACCAAATCCAGTATCCTCCCTACATGATACATAAAAAAATTAAAAAGAAAAAAAAGTTGGCAAGAGGCTGTACAGTAATAGTCAATAGTAATTTCAAGGAAAGGCTAACCAAAAACAGAGAAAAATTCAGACACTAACGTTAATTTTCTAAGCTTTGCATCTGAATGAGCAGCACCTTGTCACAAGGAGCAGTTGATGCCAGCAATATACTAATACTACTAGGGTTAAGGAAATAGGGAGAGGGTAAAATGTAGACAGACATAAGTAAGGATTACAAATATATTTACTGAAAGGCTTGAGAACCATGCGTATAACACTGACCCTGACACCTGTATTTATATCAATACTACAACTACATGCTTATACCCTTTACTTTCAGTGAACAACAAATACTTTCTTAATCCCATAAAACTTTCCTAATTACTTAATACTCTCCTCATTTCTCAACAAATATATACACACACAGAATATAGTTTGTACAATACGAAAAATGAGTAGTATGTTTTTCTTTTCATATGAAGCACAAACTTGGAAGATAAGGCAAATTCCTTACTTGTAAATTGTATTTGCGATCATCATCAGTATGACCTTGTTCCCCTGTTTGCCATTCACCTATTGCAAATGACTGATTTGATTAGAAAGATGAGTATATCACCTATTCTCCAAATTAATCAGCAAATTATTTAGGCAAGCAGATAAGGATAATGGAGGACATGCAACACAGCAACAGAGTCAACTCCATCATTAAAAGCATTCACAGTGTCTACAGGAGAAGTATCCACTTCTTCATCTCTATAAAGGATTTTTCTTTTACTTTTTTTTTTCCCCTGTATAAGTAAAAAGTGACACAAAAATGTTACTAGATTGAAAATTCATCTTGATATTGAACTGTGTCCAAACACTTTGCACTGTTTACATTAGGCCTAAGGCCAGACACATAACTACAGCCAGGACATCTACATGCATTACACAGTCAAAAAATTTGACAGGGAATTTTCTTAAGAGTATCAAAATAGACTGAGAGGTGAGGGTCAGCCATGACACAAGTGAAGCAATGTTGATTCAACCTGCAGGATCACATGACTCCTTGTCTGGTCAATTTCCATTTACAGTCATTACTCGTTCAATATAATAGTTCATCTATAATCACAATCTACATTTCTGACATACCAAAGACATGACTTTCTAAAATGAAGATTGTATAGATACTCCAAAGTTTCTTACAAACAGATCCTATTGCGCTCTTTTTCTACTCTCACTCCTATTTCCCCTTAGCATTCTACTGATGATTAAAGGGACAAGCAGTATCCTTAAAGACTTAGAAAAGGCACATTACACGTTAATGGTTGATTCACTGGCACGCTTCATTCTAGAACATGCCCAATGTAATGGATGCTTCTTTGACCCTCTAAGTGTTTGGTTCCTTGATGATAAATTATATTTTAAGTTAGAATTCAGCCATTTGTTTTCATATTGGATTATAACTTCTTTCAATTTCTTCATAACCCCAAATATTTTGTTAAAAGATAAACAACACTTTCCTCATATCCAAAACATAGTCTTCTTACACTGTAAACCAATCTCTTAAATGATCCCATTAACACCATCCAGAAAATTCATACAACCATATATCCTATTTGCTGATATCCTTCGCCTAGAAATAATACTCTTTCCAAACATTCTAAATGTTCAATGTAAAACACTGTCCTGTTGCTAAAACTCGAATGGTAAACTTTAACTAAATATTCACCATTCTTAGAAATGTCTTTTTTACCTATTGCCCAACGTCACCTAGCTCAGGAATGGCCAGAATGGCTCATTTATCTTTTATTTTATCATTATTTTTTAAATGATAGGAAGAATATCTGTCCAATAACCAATTACACCATTAACATCCTGTAATTTAGCTTCAATCATATCTTAGTGAAAATAACCAAATGAGCTTATTCCAGCATTTAAACAAGAAAGATCAAGGACATCTAGGAGTAGCTCAGAAGACCAAAACACTGAAATTTTAACTCAACAAGCCTTCTTGTGAAATCAGTAGATGCATCAACATCAAACATTTAGCTATGCTATTTTCAAAGTCAAATACCACGCTCTAAGTACTTTAAGTAGGCTGCACATATATATTCACTACAATATATATATTAACTGATATTGAACCCAGATGATGAACCCTTGTATGCTATTATCAAAGTTCAAATTTTATCATTCACCAAAAACTTAATATTTTCTCTTGGGCATAGTTTCTAGACCGCTTCTAGAAACCTTAGCATATTTAACTTCCACATCAATGGTGTAAAAGATAAGCAAGAAATCTCTTAAGCATCACGTAAACTAATTTTATGCATTAATTTGATGTTTTTCTTTGCGCATTGTTTACTTCCATTCTAATAATCACTTTAATGAGAATGTCAATGGCTCAACCCTACAATCGTTCATTAATTCAATTTTTTACAAGGATCCAAAACTGCTAGTAAGGGAATAAGCCATATTTAACACTAACTTTACCATAAACACACAATTGGAGGAGAAAAAACTTGATTGATAAAACAGTCTGTGAATGTGCACGGGTGCCCTGCATCTGAGGAATAACACATATAATTTATTCCTGACTCAAGAAAAAAATGGTACTAAGCACTAACAATAACTTCAGAAAAAAAAAATTTCCAAAACAAATGTTAGGATCAATCCACGTAACTTAACTAATAAGTATCAGCTCAACCCTAATCAACTGCAATCAGCTATAAGAGCATTCAATGTGAGAAAGATAGTGATAGGGTAAAGGATAGTGAAGAAAGCTGACCTTGATCTTCAGTGTCATAGTTAGGGCCTGTAAGAGCAGGGGTAGAAGCCGTCTTGAAGAGAAAGGAAGGCAAAATACGCGTAGCTCCGCCAGCAATGAGGCGACACGCAGGATCGACCAGCTTCGAAATCCAGCCGCGTTGACCGCTCTCCGGCGGGCGCGCATAAGGGCTTAGCGCTGGCTTTCTCGGCGGCGGCTTACGTACCTTGCCTCCTGCGCCTCTCTCTTCTCCTCTTCCATTGGCACCGAACGAGGTGATTTCATCCCTCTCCATCTCTCTCTCTCTATATATTTGGGATTTTGAGTGAGAGGCGTAGACAGGCCACTGAGTAAGTACAACTGAAACTGAGTCACTGAGTCAACAGCGAGTTCCAGTTCCAGTTCCAGCACCTGCAGAAAAGGTAAAGAAAAGAAAAACAAGTCCAAAAAGAAAGAAAATAGTCGAGGAGCCGCGGAGAGTTAGAATCGGGCGTGTGAGATTTATGTGGGTCCATCCAGATAGCATTCAATTATTTTTTTTTTTGTAAAAGATAGCACTCAATCTTATATTCTTATACGATGAGAAACACTGGTGCAAACTGCAAAGTTACGTGGCATAATCAAAGGAAAATCCAATTAGAAACGGTTGTTGTAATGGATTTGGACCATTATTTTCTACATAGCTGGGCTTTGTTTTGGGCCAAGGTACATTGTTGGGTTAAAATTTTATGATTTTGTCTTTTAACAAATGAAAACTAAAATATTAATATTTTAAAGAAAAAATCGTTGTTTAGTTTCAAAGTTGGAGGAAGAAACTATATGGTTTAAAACACAATTTAATTGATTTCTTTCTATATCATATGAAATATCTAAAAGATCATATGGGTTCTTCCCATTTTATTTATTTTTGAACATGATAATTGTTTATGCCAAAAATGTATGTGCTAAAAGTACCTGTAAAAAGTCAAGTTCAACAATAGGCCGATAATGACTCTCTAATACTTAAGTCAGTAAGACAGGTAATCCAGCAAAAGTCAAAAGTTGAGTTCTGAGTCTTCTAACAAAAAGTTACCTTTAGACTGTACTTTCATATATTTATAGTAGTTGCAGAATACGATGTTGAAGATGTAGCGCCGTGTCTCTGCTAAGAATACAGCACTTTGTCTATGCTGATAGTGCAACACCTTGTCTCTACCATGCAGAGTCATGGGCTTAGAGTCCAATAGGCCTTTTGAGTCGGTTCTCATCAATAATTACATAGCAATAAAAAATAACAATATATGTAAATAAAATAACTATATAGCACTAAAAGATTACGTAACACCAAAAAATATTTGAATATTTCATAGAGTATAGGAAAACCAAATAAAAAATATTCCAAATTTAGAACCAAATAAACATTTCCTCGAACTTTTGGAAGTTGGAACCAAATGCGTAAGGTACATACCAATCATGCTAGCGAAGGCATGGGCAAAAGTATTTTCGTAGCTAAATTCTTGTAGAAAGAAACTTTTGATAATTAAATTTTTGTCTAGCTAAATTCATACATTCTGGCAAAAGTATTTTCGTAGCTCCGCCAAGCTATGCATGAAGCTTAAGAATAAATTAAACAAAGATTGTGTGTATAGTTAACTGAGGGGCGATGAATAAGGTGATTAGGGAGAATGGTGGTTGAAATTTGCAGTGAAAGATGTCAAACATTGGTAAGGCATAACCAAAAAAGGAGGAATTTGATACTTGAGAAATATGAAGCAATGAAAGTTTTAGATAAACATATAGATGGCAAACAAAGGTTGAGACTTGAGAGGTAGGTCTCCACTGTCCACAAGCGCGAGTTAAGGCTTAAGCATGGAATGATTCGTAAGAGGTGGAAACACACTCACACCTTGGTACTCTTTTTCAACTTTGGGGTCATAGGCTCTACTCCTAACAACATGGACCTGAGTCTTATTTTGTTGGCTTTGCCCAAAAATTTGTGGTACTAAAGAATATTCTATTGCACTGGCCAATGTAGTTTTGTCAAATACTCTAAGCAGAGATTCCTTCATGCCTTTTAAAAGGCATAGGCATTTCTTTTTGCCAACAAAACCCAGAGCATCTTTTCCTTGCCGTGATGTAAAATGGTTAATCTCAATCTTCATCAACACCTACGTTTGCACATGCTGCTCACTTGCAGAAACAAAATGAAAGGAGCACATCCTCATGCCTCATAGTGTCATTTTCCAACCCTGTCCCTGACTAAAGGTTGGTAAAAAAGAACGAGACAAGGTTCAACATCTTTGCCTTCCAAAAATAACCTCCAACCAGCACACATAAATGATAGACCAGATCCCATTTAGGAAATCACTTTCTTTTTTCATTAATATATTCAATGACTAATTGTCCTTATCTCTTCCTATGTTTATTTTTTGCTACCAAGCGAGAAAACGATACAACAATCCATGACTGGTTTAATCCTTGTCTCATCCAATGAATGTTAATCGCCGGCGTTCAAAGGTGTTATTCCAATCAATTCATGATCAACTTTCATTATACCATTCTTTGAATGTGGAAATATGAGACATCTTGGTATCTTGGATGTATAGGAATTCAAGAATCTCCTATTGGTTTGATAAATAATAAAAATTGTCTCAAAGTGTAGAGATATTGAATTTTAACAAATTCTACATTCTCAAGCTTAAATATGATAATGTAGCAAATATGGACATTTAAGATACTAGAGTATCTTATATATCTACGTTAAAAATGCCAGTATATCAAACACCTTCTCAAAATTAGTTGTCATTGAGTCTTGACAGGGTTGGGAGCACAATCCTTAAAATGGAGGTGGCATGTCACTTGGACCAAGAGTAAGCTCCACTGTTAATGCTACATTATTCTTAAAACCATGGCCTAGACGATTGCTCTCTGATGCTGATATGATGTTGAACACTTCAATTACACGAGAAACACTCAAAAAGAAGAAAAGGAAAAGCAAAGGAAAAGATAAAGAAAAAAGCATTAAACTTGACTCGTTTCCAAATAAATGCAATTTGGAGGGTGGATTTTTTTCTGCTTTAAGTTGATAGTTTCTGTCCATCCAGTTTGTGTGACATATTGCTGTTAGGTTTATGTCTCTTGGCCATCACTATCATCGGGTACTAATTTGTCACCTCCACTCATTATGATAAAAGGGAAAGCTCCATCCACATTAATCATAGAATTAACCAAAATTTTCTTGCAAACTTATCTCTATTTCTTGACTTCACCTATGTCACTTCACCTCAAACTTTCTTTTCTAATGCTTTCTTCACGCACCGAGAGGGATGCTCTAAGGCTCTAAGATTGATTGGTGAAAAACAAAAAAGCATTAGAAAAGAGCAATAGATGAAATGACATATGTCAAGCTGGGGGTGATTAACCTCTCCTATGTAAGTTTCCTGAGAATAGTATCAAATTCTGCAGAGGCAACTTGCTAGTAACTCAATGACACGATTCAAGGTCCCATTATTTTCTTTTCTGAGATGTCACGCTTCACAAGTCGCTTCTCAGCTCCTCTCCACCTACCTCTCTCACTATGATTGACAATGGCCATTGATGGACTGTTATTACTGACATACAACTTTTACCTTGCTCTAAAGATCTTTTTCAACTTGTGGGTGATTATGCTGCAGAAAGGATAATTATCATGAACATGAATCATCTAATAATGGTAATTAGAAGTCAAATACAGGAGAATGCTAGACAGCTTATTCACGTGTGACCGTACAAAGGGTATATCTAATATCACCCATCCATTGCTGTCCCCACAGAGCACAATTTTTTTCCATGCATTAAGCAGATTGATTCTAAGTCCATGCCCTTTAATCAGATATATATCAGTTCAGGCAGAGCAATCAACTAGTCCCAAACCAGCTTTGTCAGCAGTAGAGCTAGTTGCATATCACTAACTTGTTTTAAACCAAGACATATATATAAGCCAAGTTCTTAGCAAGCCTAGCCAAACATAATCCACACTTCAGATTCTCTCTGCCTCTCTGTTCAAAAATCATACCTTAGTGCTTAAATATCATTCAGTAATGTCTAGAAACTAAAAGAATGCATAAAATGGAAGACGTCAAGGTCTCCAGTGATCAACTGGAGAGAAAAGACACCTATAGGGTGGCTTACATAATCCATTTCTTTCTTGGTGCTGGCAACTTGCTTCCTTGGAATGCTCTGATCACAGCTGTTGATTACTTTGCCTACCTCTATCCAGCCAAGCACATTGAGAAGGTTTTCTCTGTAGCTTACATGAGTTCATCTGTGCTAGTGCTTGTTGTGATGATGAGTTGGGGAGGTTGGAGTAAAACAACCTTGAGGCTGAGAATGAACTTGGGGTTCTCTATGTTTGTTATATCTCTCATGGTAGCTCCTGTCATTGACTGGGCTTTCTGCAGCACCAAGCCGAAAGAGAGACCGAGTGGTGCCTATGGCTTCACAGTTGCAGCAGTGGTAATCTGTGGTTTGGCTGATGGCTTAGTAGGTGGAAGCTTGATAGGATCAGCTGGAAAGCTCCCAAAGGAGTACATGCAAGCAGTTTTTGCTGGGACTGCTTCTTCAGGTACAACTACATGATACACCTTTGAACTTGAATTTAAATTCTTTTTTCCTTTCTAACAGGAAGATTATCCTTTTGTATAGTTGCAAAAAATGATAGGAATATATCAACATAGGGAAAGATGAAGCATATTATAAATATACCACTTCTGAACCAGACCAGGATACAACTAAGTTATTATTCAACCTATGTACAAGCTTTTGACTATTTAGATAAGAAACCAGAAAGTGGGTTCCAGAGTCTGATTAAAGTTTTGCTTCTTATATTTTATTGGCACTTGGCACTGTATATGTCCTAGTTAAAGTTTATTGACTATGATGTGTATGTTTGCCATTTACTCCTTTGTACATGCTTTGGGCTGACATTTGGCAATTCAATATACAACATGCACCAAAGGCCACTTAATCATTCAAACAAGTGGTAAAATAGAAATAATAATAATAATATTCTTACCAAAAAAAAATATAAATAATATACTTGGTGAATTTTGAAAAAGTAAGTACGGAACTGACCTGGCTAATTTTCTTGCTGAATTTAAATCTGCCACCAGTTTTTACATGAGTCGGCTAAAGCAGTTTCTGCAGAAAATTTGAATCCCGGTTAGTAACAAAGTGTAAAACCAACCAGGACGGATCTTAGCTGTCTCAACAGTTTCCACGATAAATTTGAACCATAGTTACTAACCAAGTATGAAGTTTAAAATTAACTGACATGGATTAGCTGCAGAAGTTTCTGCAGTAAACTCTTTTGTTTTTTTTACCATTCTGCAGTAACCCTACCAAAATTTTGTGGTTATTACCCATGATATTCTTTTTTCTGGGTGGCAGGTATTATAATTTGTATCTTGAGGATTTTAACTAAGGCATCACTTCCACAAACTCCAAAGGGTCTTCAAACAAGCGCCCACTTGTACTTCATTGTGGCCGCAATTTTCCTTCTATGTTGCATAATCTTTTGCAACTTGCTCTACAAGTTACCTGTCATGCTGCAGTATCAGAAACTTGTTCAGGAGGATATCTCATGTTCCGGACCAAAATTTTGGGCTGTGACAGGAAAGATTAGGTGGCCAGCTTTTGGGATTTTCATAATCTATGTAGTGACTCTGTCTATCTTCCCTGGATTTATTGCCGAAGACCTAAAATCGAAGTTTCTTAAGGATTGGTATCCTATTTTACTGATAACAGTTTATAATATGGCTGATCTGATTGGGAAGTCTTTAACTGCGTTTTATGTTTTAGAATGTATCAGAAGGGCAACTTGGGCTTCCACTGCCAGGCTGCTGTTCTATCCACTCTTCATAGTGTGTCTTCATGGACCCAAATGGCTGAAAACAGAGGCACCAATGGTAGTCCTGACATTTATGCTTGGATTGACCAATGGGTATCTCACAAGTGTCCTTATGATCTTAGCTCCCAAGTCAGTGCCCATCTCAGAGTCTGAGTCATCTGCAATTGTAATGACCGTGTTCCTGGGATTTGGCCTGGTAGGTGGTTCACTCCTTGGCTGGTTCTGGATCATATAAGCGCCTAGTTTGATTTAAGCGAATGAGCCAAGGACGGCAGCTCCAGTAGTTGAACTCCTTAGTTATAAAAGCCTAGTAGCAGTTAGTTTCTTCTTGAGAGTTAAGATTATCATAGGCACGAAGATAAGAAAACTGCTGAGGTTATCTATTCCATGAAGGGACTTCTAAGAATCTGCAGTTTATGAATGAATTTTACTTGTAGTATTGATTAGTCAATGTTGAAATATTCTCTCCTCTTTCAACCCAATGAAGATGCCCTTGAAATTCAAATAATCATCACCAATAGCACTGTTGTAATGCATGATAATTCAAAGCTGCAACTTTCTTCCTCTCTGCTTGACGATGAAAATATCTTAATCATCTCTCACCAATCCCTAACCATTACAAATCTAAGGGCAGGGGCCAAAGCGATGGTGCCAATTTCACTCATGATATGGAATAGGGGCCAACAAATGCTTCCTTTTTTCTTTTTTTTCATGTCTGCTTTCTCCCCCCTCCTTTTGTTTTCTTTCTTTTTCGTGCTTTTCTTTCCCGGATGGAGGAGTGTATTCTTGCTTACAGGTAGACCAGTTTGGCATATAAAATTCCAAGCAGCCCCATGGACAGAACGAATATAAATCATGCCAGAGACACACACAAGCGAAAATGAGATTTAACACATCAATAAAAAAGTCAAGGAAAAGAAAATGTCCCCCATCTTTTATTCTCTTGCATTCCTACATCTCATGACAAGGAGACGAAAACCATTTCAAGTTTACAACTGTACTCATCGGCCAAAAAGTTACAGGGTTAAGATAATATAAACAAAGGTTAGGAAGTCATATGAACGCCAGACACCAGAGGGCAGCTTAAGAAGCAGCAGCTAAAGGAGGAGTAGCGCCGTAAAAGAAACTGGGAGATTTTTCACAGGCGTCTTCTTCCACTGCATCATCGTCTTCTTCAGCATCCCAAAGAAAATGAGCGTAGGATGCTAGAACATAACTGCAATAACAAAACAAGCCCTTGGTTAGCTCACAGAACAGAAATTGTAATCTAATATCATTCTACGTTTGTGTTTACCATACAATATTGCAAAGAAACTCAACCATATTTAGACCGAGAATGATTCTTACCAGTCATCAGGGGCGGCTTTAACAGCTTGATCAAAATAACTCTCAGCTCTTGGTGCATCCTTATGGCTCTCCCAAATTAAGTCTGCGTACATAGACAGTACATTTGCATCATTTGGATTTGCCAAAATCGCCCTCCCACAATACTCCTCTGCTTTAACATAGTCTGCACGAACCTGTAACCATCCCCAATAACATAATTAGACCAACAAAATCACTAAGTACTAGGTACTAGTTCCATTGATGGCTGCTAACAAAGAGGAATAGACATAGTATATTCCCATCCTTTGGTACAAACAGAAGCTTTAAGCTTTGAAAACTTATCAAGCTTTACGTAAATTACACATAAAACAAACAATAATTCGAAAACAAATTTGAGGCTAAAAAAGGTAATAGCTTTTTCAGGTAGGAATTCTAGAGTACAAAAAGATGTATAATTTCGTTTCTAAGGAGAATACATGGAAACAGGCCAGAGCAGACCTGGTTATATTTCTCCTTTTCGAGTTTCCTAAACTATCTCAGTAATTAACCAGATCCAGAAATAGTCAACAGAAAGAGATGGCAGAAACAAAAGCAATTTCACGTACCTCTTTTAAGTACTTTGCGTAGTTGCTTAGAAGAAGCGGATTCCCAGGATTGGCTTCGATCATTTGCTGGTAATACATGTCCGTGCTATCATTACCATGATTCGAATCCCAGAACCCCGAACGTTCATCATCTCCGTTGTCCGATCTGCCACCTCCACCGCCATCGCCAATCTCACCCCCAACTAAGACACTCACCGATCCTTCTTCATTCACAACAGCCTCACACTCTTCATCCAACTCAGAGAACGTAAACAACCCACGACCCAACGACGCCGTTCTCGAATGAGCACAAAACCCCAGCTCCCTCTTGCTCTCCTCCTCGTCTTGAATTGACAACCCATTAAAGAGCGGGTTGAAAGGTTTCTTCTTGGGCACAGAGAGGTCCCGGATATCCGTCTCCGACAGTGCCCGTGTCATTTTCCTCGTGGAATCATCAATCATAGACAAGGAACTCGACGAGGCTGACAATGTAATCGAACGAGTTCTTGGAATCTGATGAACCATTTCCAGTTCCGGAGACGAATCCTTCGAGTGGGGAAGCCATGAATTCAGAAGCGGCGTCGATGAGCTTCGTAAAAGCATCGTTGTCATTCAGATTTTAGATCCCCAACCCTAAAAATCGGCACTTTTCAGAGAATTTCTGGGAATTCAAACAGTGCCCTCCCTCCCTGAGAGCGAAGCTAGGAAGTGTGGAAGAAGGTCGGAAGCGAATTTTATATGGGAAGGTAAAGGAGCTGTAAGAATTGATCTCAGCCGTTGATCATCCATCAAGTGGACGCACGTGGTTTTAATTTTGGGTTCCCACTTCCCCGTCGGTTTCTCTCCTCAACGCGGGACGGAAGCAGGTGCAGGATAGCCATTCCATTGCATCATACTAGGCCCCACTTGATCATGGTCACGTGATATGGGGCCCGTCAAGACCGACTGATTCCAAGTTACAGAGGATTTAACGGTTTTGATGAAAGCTATCACGTGATTCTCTTCCATTTATCTCGTCCAAATCATAACACATCAACCTCTGTCTACTGGCCTGAAAATGAACAACCGAAGATTTTTCCGTGGTTTCTAGCTCTCATTTTAAAAGCACTTAAAGTTTGTTGATATAACGAATTTACCATTGAAGTCTACGAGTGGCTGTGTTGGGCTGTGGTGGGCCGTTCTACGTGACACCCATGCAAATTGAATGATAATATGCCTCAAGGGTGGAGCCCCGGGCACGATTCAACGGTGAGCTCATGAGCCCTCGGGTCGTGGTCAGCAGGACTTGTGTTGGCTCTACTTGGGCTCAGCCCCCGGTTGAAATTGTTATGGGTCCCGCGCCCGATTCTTGATCCAAAGTGGAGCAATTTGATGGCTAAGGGCAATGTTGTCATTTGATTATAGCCACGGTAGCCCAGATATTTTTTAACCTTTATTTCCTTTTATAGCATTATTAATTCTTACAATTCATGGTAGGGCTACGCGAAAGAGTCTTGTATTTTTTGTTACAATAAGTGGGATTTTTGTTTAAAGAATTATTGTTTAATTATTTAAGTAAATAATATTTTTAAAATTACCAGTTATTATATATTTTTTAGTGGTTATTGAAAGCAAACACATAATAATTACTTTGTTATTCATGATGATAGTCATTAATTAATAATTACTATTAGGGTTGTTGCTCACATAACCACTTTCTCGTTTCTCTTGACCAATAGCTCTGTTGCACTGAAACATGGTTTCTGGCCATGTACCCGTTTTGAGGACAGTGGCAAAACACGTACCATTCTCAAGAAATGCAAAAAAAATTGTTTTTTTTTTATTATTTTTCTGTTTCGAAACGCGGAGTTTCATGAAAAAACACTCCAGTTCGCCAAAAAAACGTGCGCGAAACGTTAGGAGGAAGCCGGTCACTTGGGACGACATCGTTTCAGGTGGCCGGTTTTCCACTTAGTGGAACAACGCCATTTCGTGCCTAAGGCAAATCCAAAACTGCAAAAACAACGCAATTTTAATCTATGCCCAATTTCCCCCCCCCCCCCCCCTCCAACCTGCATTCAAATCATAAATTAGGGATTTTTTTCACCATTTTCACCTCATTTCAACTTTCAGTTTCTCTTCCTTCTTCTCGGTGGTGTCCATGTTCTTCCTCCATTGCTGAATTTTGATTAATAATTTGTATTTTGAGTTAATACTTGTTAGTTATTACTTATTTGCTAAGGATTAATGATTGATATTTTTTAATACTTGAGAATTTTAAAATTGTTCATTTTATTTGATATATATATATATATATAACGTAGCGTACCCATACTCTGTTTTTTTAAAAATTGCCGTAACGAAGTTTTGTACCCGTACCGAGTACAAAACGCATGCATGTACCTGTGCAACATAGTTATTGTATTATTACTAACAATAATCACTTTCAACAGTTTGAGGAATAAATTATTTGGTTTCAAATAAAATGATCTTTCAATTTAATTCCTCCCATATAAGGTGAAATGTCCAAAATATTTGTGTTATGTGATTATTTTATTTTTGAACTTGATAACTCCATATGTGAAAATAATAATCACATAACACCAAATAATATTCTAAATATTTTATGTGATATAAAAAGAACCAAAATATTCATATCATATAAAAAAAGAACTAAATTAAAAGTCTTATAAGTATCACCACTATAAAATATTTTTCATTTAGTCAAACACTAATAAATATTTATAACTTTAATCACTCAACAATAATAAATATTTATGCTACACCCATCTCAGTTAGGTGAAACCCAATAAGACTTACAGTATAATTTTGGTGTCATTACAAATATATTAAAAAATTGAGTCATTCAATATGTGTCATAACATATTGTTCCTTATAAAATACAAGAATAACACAATATAAAAAAACGTACTAAAAATTAATTTTTTCAAGTTTATTTTTTGGCATGTTTTTTTATATAATGTCATTTTTACATTTTATAAAGAACTGTGTGTCCTGACACATGCCAGGTAACTCANACCATTCTCAAGAAATGCAAAAAAAAATTGTTTTTTTTTTATTATTATTTTTCTGTTTCGAAACGCGGAGTTTCATGAAAAAACACTCCAGTTTGCCAAAAAAAACGTGCGCGAAACTAGGGAAGAGAATAGGGTCCTACATAAATAAAAGGTATAACATAACATAACGCTCATCCTCAACAATACATCTCTTTTTTCCTTTGTCCTAGAAGTATAGTAATAACTTTTGAAAAGTGGGAAGTAGGAATAGGGTCATAGGGTGGGGGCCGTGGGGCTGTATGAGAAAATTGGCATAACAAGAAGCAGGTCTCAGCACCATTGAGGCAAAGGGTGATTGACATAGGTCAGATATTTTTGAGCAACTACAATTATACAAAAGGATGCAAAAAATCGTATGCGTTGTCCGTAAATTTTTTAATTGTGGACTAAGGTGTAAAAGTGTGTGACGATTTCTGGTGATAAAATTATTGATCAATTGACTAAAAATTTACCATGTATTTTTTCTCTATTTTCATCCTTGAAAATTTGACAAGAATTTGTAAGCGTGATTCGTTAAACAAAAGTATGATAATTACATGCCGTGATGTTAGGTAGAGTGCTTATAAATTATAATTAGCGTGGGACAAATGTAAAATGGATATAAAAGGGGCTGAAAACTCATAAAGCTAGCCGCCATACAGGTTAAGAAGCTAAAGTCCGATTCTTTAATCGTCGAGTTAATGACTAAAACAACTCAAAAGTCAAAATCTATATAAAGCTGAATTGCTTAAGACGGCCCAATCCAACAGAACATTAAAGTAAAGAAACCTTTTATTATGTGGTAGACATCCCTCATTGTTGCTTATCAAATGTAAGCGTCATACAGCTTTTTCCATGTCACTATCACTGTTGCTTTTCAGGTACACAAAACTACACCTCACTTCTTCTCAATTATCTTATAGTTCTCCAATAGGAAAATTATCAAACAAATACATCAGCTTTAGTCTTTTCACTATGTCTTTCCTTGATTACGATTGGACAATCCATGAGATATTTTTTTTTCATTACTTGGCCACAGTATTTGAGATTTTCTCTCCTTAAGAAATTATTGTGTACCATAAAATACTACACCACTAAATATGAATAGATAATTTAATTGAAAATTTTATGAAATCTTGTATGTGGTTCTTAACTTCTTATCAATAAAACTATCTACTTGAGTTTAAGCGATGTAGTAGTATACTATGTGAATACTTAAGAATTTCTTCAATTTAAACTTGTTTATAACTTATATATGTAGTGTCATAAATTAGAAAGCTAACATTTTGATATTTTTTGTTTTTTTTATCTTATATTTGTGACATAATGTTTAAACGAAAAAGATAAATAAATCTCAATTGACAACATAGATAGATAATATGTAGAAAGAAACTTATATAGACCTTGAAAATTCGATGGAGTCTCTCCCTCTATAGTCATTAGTCACATCAATAATAATGGGTAAAAACTAAGG
>QAOA01007546.1:213274-226562 GCA_003255065.1 Cercis canadensis | reverse complement strand
TGTGCAAACATTGAAAAGAAAAAAAAATGTCTTAAAAGCATAAAGTATGAGATGTAGTAACCCAAGCATATATATATATATATATATTAAATTTTATTGGTGGATGGCAAAGTGAAGATGATAACAAGTTTAGGGGTATTNATAACAAGTTTAGGAGTATTAGAAGAAAAAAAAATGGGTGCTCTTGAGATTTGCTCTAAACTGAAATTATGTGATGGGTGAGCTAAGACACATTTTTACCTATTATCTTACCCTTACCCCAACCATACATTACAAGCCTATGGGATTCTGAATTTTTAAATCAGAGATTATTATATGTGAGCTTGTTTGCATAATTTGATTTAAATGTAGAGAGTATGGTAAGAAAGGGCTATATTTACACATAGAGAGGAAATTTTGGTAGAAGAGATTACCTTTTGGGTTGACATTATATACTCTCATGATATCTTAAATTTTCCTAAAGCTGTGCTTAATTGAGATTTTTTAGGCCTGTATGTTAGTAGATAAAATTTTCACTCTATAGTTTGTTTCTAAGTAGAGTTTAATTTTTCTTTTTCTTTGCTTGAGGACAAGCAAAATGTTAAGTTTGAGGGTATTTGTTGAGTGAATTTTATACCCACTCTTTAGATAATTTTAACTTAATATTTTGTGTGTTCTTGAGAAATTTTATTAATAAATAATATATTTTTTGTGTTATTTTTGTAGGCCTAGAAGATTTGGAAATATTTTATGTTTTAAAGTAAAAAAGATGAATTTAGAGGAAAAAGAATGCCACAGTTCCCGTAAAGAGAGGGCCTCAGCTCTAGAGACTTAGAGCTTCAGCTCTCATTCTTTAGAGCCTCAGCGCTCAAAGTCACAAAGCAATGGCCCAGCCCTTGCAACCAAGAGCCCCAACTATCCCTTAGTTTTTCTCCAGAGTAGTCAGAGGCCAAGGGCGTCCATAACTTCTCAATCCACCAGTAGTCAAGCACAATAAACGCCCTCATTCAAGAGCAGCAGTGCCTTGATGTTTTCCTTGAGGCGGTGACAATTTTTACCTTAATTAAATTATAATTTTGTAACAATAGTATAAATACAACTTTTAGGTTTTAGAAAAAAAAAAGAAGAAGATCTTTTAGACTTTTTGGGGAGCAAAGAAGAGGCAAGACAAAGCTTGGTGAGAAGGATTAGCAGCAACTATTCTTGGATCCATATTGAGTTTTTATTATCTTTCTTTTTCATCTATGTCTAGAATTTCTTCAATTATGTTTTATTTCATAGTCATGAACTAATTTCTTTTTAGGGTTACGATGTAACCGAACTATGAACGGTTGTAATTCTTTTTAAAATTAATTTATGATTTTATCTTTTCTACTTGAGTGTTTATTTTTGATCTTCATGCTTCTAATTATCTGATTATCAATTAGTTGATAACTTAATTACAATGAGATCGGAAAGAGATTTGTATGTCTAGTTCATTGGAATAAATATCATAGGTTGCATGTAGGATAGAGATATACCTCCATGACTTGTGTAGTCAATTAAAGAGATCCATAGAATTAAATGAATTTTCTAGGTATTTGAAATTCACATAGGAATATAGTGGGTTCATAACTTGAAAATATTTTCACTAGACCTTGGGAGAGGCTAGTGAATAATTTAGGGAGTCTTGGCTAACAATTAGGATGATAAATCTAGATTAAGGAAATAAGAAATGAAAATTGAGATTAATTATGGTGAAATTGGAACCCATTGGCTTTCTCTCTATATTAATTTTTTATTTTTATTTACTTTTGCTTGCTTTCAGTTTATTGAAGTTTATTCTTGCAATTTCTCCTTAATCAATTGATAAGATAAAATTGGGATTAATTCAATTTCGGTAATTAATAACCTTAATTCTCATGAGAACGATAACTCACTTTTATTATATTACTTGGAAGACGATAGTGTGCACTTGTGCTCCGTTTTCTTACAACAAATAGTATTGTGTATTGTAAAACTTACTATGAAGCAGGGTTATCTTTATCGCTGAACCTTTTCAAGAAAACTCCTCGTCACATACTTTAGTTGTGCTGAAGAAAAACGCAGACCTACTGGGAGAATTGAAGTGGGGCCAATATATATATTTTTCTTTCCTTTTTATTAGTTTTCCTTCTATAATATGCCTTTTCTGTATATTTTTTTTATTGATTTTTATGTTGTCGTGCAAAGGTAAAGGCTGTTTGTGTTATTTATAACAAGATGACAATCGGATCTTAATCTGGATAAATGAATAAGACCTGAAACAAGAGGGAGAGGGAGAAATAGAGAGAACATCGTGTTGATACAAATGATAAAGCATATCTGGTTTTTGTTTTTAACAGTAATCAAGTGATTTCGGAAAACCAAAAATTTCAAATATGATAATAAGTCAAGAAAAACATCTAGTTTTATAAGTGAATATATGACTAGTTAGATTTATTAACATATCAATAAGTAGGCTCTTGTTAAGCTACAACCACTAAAAATGAGAGTAGTGCTATCCTCCATCTAGTTGGGTAGGTTTCGGTAGGACCCACCAAATGAATTTGATGTCATTGTGAAGACCTTGAAAAATTGAGTTATCTAGTATGTGACAAAACATAGTACTTATAAAATGTAAGAATGACATGATATAAGAAACCGTGTTCCATGTTTTTGTCAAAAGTTGAATTTTTTTGTTTGACAAGTTTTCTTATATTATGCCGTTCTTGTATTTTATAAGAAACTGTATATTCTGTCACATACTGAAAAGCTCAATTTGTTGAGATCTTCATAACGACAACAAATTTATTGAGTGGGTCCCTCCAGAAGCCACTGGATTAGCACTACTCCCATTTTTGGTGATGGTAGGATAGCAATCAGTAGTAAGTAAAACTTAGTTAAACTTATCACAAATAAAAAAGAATTATCTAGACTTATGACCCTCATAATATATCAGGAAAATCTTTGGTAACCTCGAGTGGTGCCCAAACTACATGAAGCATATCTCCTTCACAATTTAAGCTGGTGGGGACTATCATAAAATTCAATCAATGGTGCCGGTGTGATCTGTGCACCCTCTTCACCCTCTGGGTAGTCGTTGTCCGAGCCTTCAAGCACTACTCTATTTATGATAGAAAATGCATTAATGACAAGTATCAAGTCACTACAATTATAACAGTCATTAATTCAAAATTGTTATAACTACTTTTTGGTTTGTTGGTAGCTCAATAAGTAAGTTTTTATGGAAATAGCATCAAGGTTGGACCACTTACCTTTAAGGTTGATAAATCACAAGGCGCAATGTTAACAAGAAGATGGGCTCAGCGAGTAAAGTTAGGGCATGATTAGCTATTCAGATATATATTAAAAGGTGCAAGCTGTTCAGATAATTATTTGACTAAGTTAGAATTATCTTCAACTGAGCTGAAAGTAGTAGGAGAGTACAAGGAAAAAATAAAAAATAAACTAGACGAAGTAGTTGAAGAAGCATCATAGGTGACTGTTATAGTAATGGGTCATTCCAAGAATGAAGGGAGCTGAATGGAGAGTGAAGGGACACCAGAAATCGCCTACAACAACCTTTGTTTAATGCTTTCATTTGTGGCTTTCTTTTCCAGCTTTTTCAAGTTTGCTTATTGTTCTGAGGTTGTTATTTAAAGTCCACTTACTTGCTTGTACCTTGTTCGATTTCAATTAATGAAATTCTGTTTCAAACTTCTGGTTAGCTTACCTTAGATTTAGAGTGAGGATTTTAGGAAAACGGGGAATATGATGCAAATAATTGAGGGATGCAAACCTAGCCTAACTTTTATTTGGGGGACCAAAATCTTTTGGAGATATTATTGTCAATCGAGCTATTGGTACCCTCACTTCTATCCAGGGGTTTGGAGTAAAACTAACCCCTTATTTTATTATCATTGTAAAGATATAAAGAACTTAATTACCTAGTTAGAATCAACACCCAAACAATTCATAGATTTTGAGTTTAACTTAGTTAAAATTACTCTCAGTTCAAGTAAATTGTTTCAGGAAATTTCCTTTATGATTCTGTTTACTAGGAATTAATTGTTTTAATACACACTATTTGACTTTTTTTGAAATCTTCATAATAATAACAAAAACAATAGTTAATTCCGCCCAAACTCCAATACCCTAACTTTTAATGAGGGTAGATTGATAACCACCCACTTTGTGGCCATATTTAATTTGATGATGTTGATGATGACAATGATGATAACAATGAGATTTTAAGAAGGTATAGGTTAGTTCCTATTATGATAGGGAATATAGATTACCATTGTTATTGTTATTGTTGTTATTACTAGCAGAATGCCCGGTGTCAATGCGCAAGGGGCAATGGTGACACACGACATACAATAAAAAATTCAACCGGATCACCCTTGGGAATTGGTTCATTGGTTATTTAAATTAGCATCCCATTAGAATTTTAGGAAGCATATACATAGAGTCTAATCCTACTCTTTTTTGAAGTCCTATAGGGTATTTAATTTTTTGTTTCCTGAAACAGTACCATGACCATCCCCTTGGAGACACTTCGAATGATTGAGCACTTGGTGCTCCACCATGAGATTTTAGGAAGGTATAGGTTGGTCTCAGAAGAAAAAACATACCAAGACTAAGTTATAAAATTAATTTTTGTTGCCTTTCCTGTTTCATCCTGATTATCAATTATCCCTACCCTATTCATTTCACCTATTTATCTTTAAACATGAAAGAGAAGTTGGCACCTAATTAGAGTAGCTATGTCATCCAATTTTCATTATTACTATGTATAGATTTAAAATGCATTTATAGGAAGGGATAGTCTTGTGCACAGTGATAGAGCAACCTTAATAATTTTCTAGCTTGATTAAATCTCATAAAAGAAAAATCTTATAGGAATAAAGTAGTAGTTGAACCCTATATTTCACAAGAGAAAGATTGAAATTACAAGTTTGTGTTTAATGCAAGTTACATAATCCAATAGTTTATTGTTTATAATTTTAAATTTAGTATAGCTTTGTGTTGAATAGACAGCACATGTGCAGAGACAAATTTATTTGATGATTGACATCGTTGTTAGTCTTTTCTGCATGCATAATGTGTACATTAGAGAAGTTGCCCAAAGTTAAAGCTGGTGACCATACTTGGTTGGTTGCATTGATGATTAATTTGTTTGAAACTGTTTCTTTGATCGATTTGATGACACGCAGGCCGTTAAAATAGAGAGAACATCATGTTGATGCAAATGATAAAGCATGTCTGGTTTTGTTTTAAATGGTAATCAACTGATTTCAGAAAACCAACAATTTCAAATATGATAATAAGTCAAGAAAAACATCTAGTTTTATTAGTGAATATATGACTACTTAGATTATTAATCACGTATCAATAAGTAAGACTTAGTTAAACTTATCACAAAAGAAAAAAAAAATTATCTAAACTTTTGACCCTCATGATATATCACAATCTAAAGTATATTGATTGTTCAGAATATGGATGGTGCATATGCCCCTAGTACAGATGCAGTAAAGTGATTGGGCACGGCTCTTGTGCCATGGGTGAGTATCCCCTTTTTACATGATCTTGTACATTTTTGTATCTACGAGAACATTACTTTCGGAGTAGACTAGAATTTTTTCCCGTTTCCTCTAGTCTACACATTTTTGTTTCCTTAGATTTTTAAGTGTTGGATTTAGGAGTTAATTGAGTGACTTTTAAATTTTTTTCAGTGAGTTAAATATTTTTTTCATCTCCAAATTACTTCTCAAATATCATATTAGTCATTGATTTATTTTTAGTGTCACTTTAGTTCTCAAATAATTACTCTATCTGCCCAAAGTTAAAGCTGGTGATCACTACTTGGTTGCATTAATGACGATTGATTAGTTTGAAACTGTTTCTTTGATCAATTTGATGATAAGCACGCCATATAAATATAGGTGAGGGCTAAGCTACCTCCCCCTTTTGGGGTGGTAGAGTTACACCCCCTTAGTTGGGTGAGTTTGGTGAGATTTATAGTGTGATTTTTGAGTCATTGTGAAGTTCTCAAAAAACTAAGTCAAACAATATATGTCAGAACACACATTTCCTTATAAAATGCAGGAACAAGATGATATAAAAAAATGTGCCAAAAAATAAACTTGAAAAAATTGTTTCCTGACATATTTTCTTATATCTGCCATTCTTGTATTTTATAAAAAATTGTGTTTATTAGCATATAATGAGTGACTTAATTTTTTAAGATATTCGCAATGACACTAAAATTATTGGATGTGGCCCACCCAACCCAAGGGAGTGTAGTGGTACCACCCCTTTTGGGGGTAGTATCTTAGCGTTCACCATAAATATATGATCAATAACAATGGAGGAGTCCCCTTTTCATATATAAAACAGTAAGGATTCTGATCAGGACCACATAAAAGCTGTTACAGAAGCTGACTCTTCGGCATCAACCAAGCTTCAAGGCTTGTCTGAGGCTCAGCAGCAAACTATTTTGGTCCCTCACTTGCTGAGATCAAACACGATTCCAGTCATGCCCAAGTGATAATTATTTCACTTACCTGTCTATTTCTATCATTAAATATTCTCTGGGAGGTCACCAATCCTGACACTACAATTTAACCATATGTCTTGAAACACAGCAAAAATTTTAGACAGTTTTTCCCTTGGGAAGTTCAATGAGAACCTCTCGGAGGTCAATAATTTTGATACTATTGTCCATGTTAAATATAAAATTATTCACAAGCATTCACCTAACAGTTTAACCAGGCTTTGATATACCATGTCAAGAACTGATTCAACTTAAAAGCTTAAGCTGTCCAACCATACTTAATACTAAAGATCTAGTGGGATCTTTGTGTATTAATGTTGGTATTACACATGATGGCCCATTCACAGTCAAATAATTAACTTAACAAGACAGTAAACTAACAGAATATGCACACGTCTTGAAACACAACAACAATTTTAAACAGGGGATAAACCAAAACTAAAGAGGAGTTTTGGTTTTGACGGTGAATGTTACCAATGATTTTGGACTATTTTCAAATTTTTAATTAGTAAAGTCAATAAAAGGCAATATAGATCAAGGAAACTATATACCACATTCAGTAAGGATTAGAAAAGTTAAACAGTGGGCACAATCGTCCACATTCTTCAGTCATCACTATCAGGTGGGCAATTGTGCACATTCATCACTATACAACTTCACATTATAAATATTATGCTTCTTACTATTGGTGTAGTGACCTCTTGAAACTCAAACTCTAGTCTCTAAGGTTGTTAATATCAGATTAGGTTGACTCACTCAAATATACAGTACCTAACCTTATCATTATCTTACATGGTCTCCTTGTAAAACTCGAACACTTCGTGTATTTAAAGTCACTCAAAGTTAATGAGAATTAAAATTCACTTTCCCACAACAACATATCTCTTATATGGTATCAGAGCTCTCCTAGCCTAACCGCTACCTTCTGATCCAACACCATGGCCTCCAACAGCTCTACCAATACCAACACCACCACCAGCACCACAACTGCTACCCCTCCCGTATCCTCACCATATGACCCCAAGAATCTCGTCCAGATTAACACTATCACTCAACTACCCATCAAACTCACTGGCACCAATTACCCTGCTTGGCACAAGCAGTTCCAGTCACTTCTCATTGGCCGTGATTTGGTTGGCTATGTTACCGGTGCCCATGCGTGCCCTTCACCTCTTCTCGACAGTGACGACGTTGAAGCAGGTGTGACCAACCCAACTTATCATTACTGGATTCGACAGGACCAGCTCCTTTATCTTGCCATCCTCAGCTCCTGTGAAGCTGATGCTCGTAGCATCATGTCTTCTGCAAAAACATCAGTTGAAGCATGGATCAAACTTCAGAAAGCATATGCCAACCGGTCTCGGTCGAGAGTCATGTCTCTTAAGGAACGTTTAGCCTCCCTTACCAAAGGCACGTCTTCCATCTCCGACTACTTGAACACCAGCAAAGGTACTGCCAATGAACTATCTCTAATTGGCTACCTACTTGATGATATTGATCTTGTCATATATGCACTCAGTGGGCTTGGCCCTTCTTTTCGAGAAATCTCCACTTCTCTTCGAACTCGTGAGAACCCTATCACTTTTGATGACTTATTTGATAAACTGGTTGATCATGAACTCTCCCTTCAAAGAGAAGAAAGACTCCATGGCAGCCCTGCTCCTGTTACCGTCAACTATGCCCACAGAAACAATGCACCCTCCTACACCAGAAATAATGCACCTTCCTACACCAGAAACAATGCACCCTCTTACACCAGAAACCGCAACCAATCTCACTCCAATCTTCCAAACCGTCGACCACCACACCCTGCCACTACCCCTCTGGTTTGCCAATATTGTGACAGACGTGGTCACACTGCTAAAGAGTACTATAAGCTCCATGGATACCCTCCAAAAACCTCTGTACCGGTTGCTCACGTGGCTCAGGCGCCTCCCATTCCAGCCAACACCCATTGGCTCATGGACTCAGGTGCCTCCCACCATGTAACGAATGATTTCGCCAACCTTACACTGCAGTCCGAATATACAGGCATGGATCAGCTTACTGTAGCTGATGGGTCAGGTTTGCCTATTACTCACATAGGTTCAGCTACCTTAGAAACCCCTTCCATTCCTTTACAGCTCACTAATCTTTTATATGCTTCACTTGACCATAACCTACTTTCATTTTCTCAATTATGCACCCATAATGATGTCTCTGTTGAATTTTTTCCCTCTTATTTTAAGGTCAAAGCACTGAAAACAGGGGAGACTCTTCTGCAAGGGCTAAATGAAGGCAACATCTACAAGCTTTCCTCCATTCCCTCTTCCTCACCACGTGCATCCCATGTCACCGTCCAACCCAGTATGCATTTATGGCACTCACCGCTTGGTCATCCAGGCCCTAGGATTTTATCTCATGTCCTTTCTTCCAATCATTTACATGTTTCTCCTTTAAAGTCTATTCCATGTACTTCATGTCTTTGCAATAAAAGCCATAAGTTACCTTTCTCTATGTCTACTGTCACCAGCACTTATCCTCTTGATATTATTTATGTTGATATTTGGGGTCCATCCCCTGTGCCCTCCATTGATAATTTTCGGTATTATATTGTTCTTGTTGATCATTATTCCAAATATATTTGGTTATATCCCTTAAAACACAAATCTGATGTTTCCCTCATTTTTCCTACCTTTAAAAATCTTGTTGAGAATAAATTCAACACATGGATAAAAACACTTTACACTGACAATGGTGGCGAATTTATTGCCCTTCGTTCTTATCTTGCCACCCATGGTATCTCACATTTCATCACTCCTCCACACACTCCAGAGCATAATGGTGTCTCTGAACGCCGTCATCGCCACTTGGTTGAAACAACTCGCTGCTTACTCCATCAAGCTTCTCTACCTTCTTCCTTTTGGTCCTATGCTCTTCAAACCGCTGCCTACTTGATTAACCGCATGCCCACCCCCATTCTTCATATGACCACACCTCATACTAAGCTTTTTGGTTCCCTTCCCAATTACACTAAACTTCGCACATTTAGCTGCCTTTGCTTCCCTTGGCTCAAACCTTATACTAAGTCTAAACTTGATCAACGTTCCTCCCCTTGCCTTTTTCTCGGTTATTCCCTTTCCCAAAGTGCTTACCTTTGTTTTAACCCATTCACTAACCGCATGTTGTTGAGTTCATTGAAAACATTTTTCCTTATCCACAGTTTCAGTCCAAGTCTATTTCTCCCATCATAGAGTCCATTGTTTCCATATCTTCCGCTGATCCCTCTCTCACCACTATTGTTTCCTTTCATTCCACCTTTCCTCTCCCTTCGTCCTCACCCACCTTTGACCCCACCTCTCTCTCTTCTACTCTTGTCTCTCCCATTTGCAGCTCCTCTTCACCCCTCTCACCATCTTCCATTTCACCAGATGCCTCTTGCCCGCCTCTAGCAGAACCGAGTCCTCTTGACATCAGTGCCGGTACCTCAGGTAATGTTCCCTCCTCAACCTCCACTCACCCCATGGTTACTAGATCTAAAAATGGTATCTCTAAACAGAAAAAGGCCCTTACTGCTCTTAAATATCCTTACCTTGTCCAGTTGAACCTACTTGTGTGTCTCAGGCAATCAAGTCTCCAGAATGGAAGCATGCCATGTCCGATGAATTTAATGCACTTCAAGAATGGCACTTGGGATCTTGTTCCCTCTCACCTGGCTTACAACATTGTTGGCAACAAATGGGTCTTTCGTCTAAAAAGAAATCTAGATGGCTCTATTGCACGGTACAAAGCCCGGCTTGTTGCCAAAAGGTTTCAGCAGCGCCCTGGTCTTGATTTTCATGACACTTTCAGTCCAGTAGTCCAGCCTCAAACCATTAAAATTGTTCTATGTCTTGCCATCTCTCATGGTTGGTGCATGTGTCAAATGGATGTTAACAATGCATTCCTGCATGGCACTCTCACTGAAGATGTTTACATGGCTCAACCTCCAGGTTTCCAACATCCCACATTTCCTACTCATGTATGTAAATTGCGAAAAGCAATCTATGGGCTCAAACAAGCACCTCGCGCATGGTATGATACTCTCAAAGCTTTTCTCTTGAGCTTTGGCTTTACTCATACCAAGTGTGATACCTCTCTCTTCGTCTACAAAAAGGGCAACACAGTCGCTTATTTCCTCGTCTATGTTGATGATTTACTATTGACGGGCAATAACCCCACTTTCCTCAAGACATTTCAGCATGTTCTTTCACAACAGTTCTCTCTCAAGGACCTTGGCAGTCCCAATTATTTCCTTGGTGTTGAAATTGTCCCCACCACTATGGGTCTCTTCCTTACTTAGCACAAATATGTTCGTGATCTATTGGAAAAAGCTTCCATGTAGGGTGCCCGTCCTGTGACTACTCCTATGGCCATCAATTGCTCCCTTGTTCCGCTGCCTGATGCCTCCTCATGTGACACCAAACTATATCGGTGTCTTGTTGGCTCGTTACAGTATTTTGCCCTCACTCGTCCTGACATTAGTTTCTCTGTCAACAAACTTGCTCAACACATGCAAGGCCCTTAAGATAATCATTTTCAAGCTCTCAAACGTGTCCTTCGCTACTTAAAGACCACCATTGATCACGGCATTCACCTTAAGAAGGACAAGTCTTTTCCTCTCATCGCCTATTGTGATGCTGATTGGGCTGGTGATCAAGTTGACAGAAAATCCACCGGGGCTTACATTGCCTATCTTGGCTCCAATCCTATATCATGGGCTGCTCGCAAGCAATCTTCAATTGCTCAGTCCTCCACAGAAGCAGAGTATCGAACTATTGCTTCCACTTCTGCTGAGCTCCTCTAGCTCACGCAACTTCTGCAAGAAATGGGACTTTCATTGCCAAGACCTCCTCACATTTTCTCAGACAATATTGGTGCCACCTATCTATGTGCTAACCCTGTCTTTCATTCTCGAATGAAACATCTTGCTATTGATTATCATTTTGTGCGTGATTTAGTGAGTAATGGTTCATTAGGGTCTCCCATGTACCCTCCAGTCATCAGCTCGCAGACTTACTCACCAAACCACTATCAGGACCCTGGCACCAAATTTCTCAAAGACAAGATTGGTGTCGTTCCATCCTCCACCATCTTGAGGGGGCGTATTGGTGTAGTGACCTCTTGAAACTCAAACTCTAGTCTCTAAGGTTGTTAATATCAGATTAGGTTGACTCACTCAAATATACAGTACCTAACCTTATCATTATCTTACATGGTCTCCTTGTAAAACTCAAACACTTCGTGTATTTAAAGTCACTCAAAGTTAATGAGAATAAAAATTCACTTTCCCACAACAGCATATCTCTTATACTTACAAAGGTTTCCCATCATTGTAGGCTGCCATTCTAGCTACCTCTGATGGAGTTTGGAAGTGTAATACACTTTCTCAAAGGAAAGACCATTTTGGTCACTGGTGCAACAGGCTTCTTAGGCAAAAGTTCGTCCTCTCCTCCTCTGTACATTGCATGCTTCTATGTTTCTGTAGGGGAGAATAATTTGATGAGTGTTGCTCTGTTGGGGTGTTTATGCAGCTTTTGTGGAGAAGATATTAAGAGTTCAACCAGACGTGAAGAAGCTCTATCTTCTTCTTAGAGCTTCAAACCCTTGTTCAACCAGAGAACGTATGCACAATGAGGTAAGCAATTTCTTTAACTTCAGTGTCTTTATATATTAAATTTTATACGTTTGATGAATGTTATTTATTATGTAGATCATAGGGAAGGACTTATTTAGGGTGCTGCGAGATAAGTTGGGCGATGATTTTGGTTCCTTCATATCAGAGAAGGTAAAAGCTATTGTAGGTGATGTTTCTTCTGAGAACCTGGGAATCAAAGATCTAAATTTGAGAAAAGAGATGTTGGAAGAGATAGATATTGTAGTACACTCTGCTGCTTCCACCAAGTTTGATGAAAGGTAAATCATCATCGAATCCCATAGCCATAGCTCTATATTTAATAAAATAGTTTGACAAATCACGAGGTTTCAATTTTCTGTCCGCAGATTCGACGTTGCAATGCGTACTAACACAATTGGGGCTTTTCATGTTGTGAATTTTGCAAAGAATTGTAGTAAACTTGAGATTCTTCTTCACGTATCCACAGGTAGTTGTTGATCAAGTAGGGAAAATTAATGACTTACCACTTCATTTTCTTACATGGTACTGTTAGCTTTAATGCAATGGGTGTTTATATTGATAAAACATCATTAATTGACTCTTATGGGTGTTTAATTTCAGCTTACGTGTGTGGTGAGACTCAAGGACTTATACTCGAGGAACCATTTCAAATGGGCCAGACTTTAAATGGCTTCTCAAAATTAGATATTGAGTTTGAAAAGAAGTTGGTTGAGGAAAAATTAAACGAACTACAAACACAGAATTCCAAGGAAGAAACTATCACATTTGTGATGAAAAGCTTTGGACTCGAAAGGTTCATGAGGACCTAACTTTATGTTCTATACTTATGTTAATAGACCTTGTCATTTGCATCTTGTTGGTAATACCTAAGCCACCCTCCACTCTTGGGGGTAACACTACTTCTCCTCTCACTTTGGTTGAAAAATTTGAACACATTTAACTCCCTGATTTTTTTCTTTATTGTGAACTTTTGGAAAATCGAGTAAACCAGCATGTGTCCAAACTATTAATTCCCTGCCAAAATTCATAATTTGGCCATATAGAAAAAGTACCCAAATTTTTTTTATGCAGAATAGTAAAGTTTTTTTTTTTTTTTA
>QAOA01007546.1:184184-208333 GCA_003255065.1 Cercis canadensis | reverse complement strand
ATTGCCAATGAACTATCTCTAATTGGCTACCCACTTGATGATATTGATCTTGTCATATATGCACTCAGTGGGCTTGGTCCTTCTTTTCGAGAAATCTTCACTTCTCTTCGAACTCGTGAGAACCCTATCACTTTTGATGACTTATTTGATAAACTAGTTGATCATGAACTCTCCCTTCAAAGAGAAGAAAGACTCCGTGGCAGCCCTGCTCCTGTTATCGTCAACTATGCCCACAAAAATAGTACACCCTCCTACACCAGAAACACTGCACCTTACTACACTAGAAACAATGCACCCTCTTACACCAGAACCCGCAACCAGTCTCACTCCAATCTTCCAAACCGTCGACCTTCACACCCTGCCACTACCCCTCTGGTTTGCCAATATTGTGACAGACGTGGTCACACTGCTAAAGAGTGCTATAAGCTCCATGGATACCCTACAAAAACCCCTGCACCAGTTGCTCACATGGCTCAGGCGCCTCCCACTCCAGCCAACACTCACTGGCTCATGGACTCAGGTGCCTCCCACCATGTAACAAATGATTTCACCAACCTTACACTGCAGTCCGAATATACAGGCATGGACCAGCTTACTGTAGCTGATGGGTCAGGTTTGCCTATTACTCACATAGGTTCAGCTACCTTAGACACCCCTTCTATTCCTTTACAGCTCACTAATCTTTTTCCCTCTTATTTTAAGGTCAAAGCACTGAAAACAGGGGAGACTCTTCTGCAAGGGCTAAATGAAGGCAACATCTACAAGCTTTCCTCCATTCCCTCTTCCTCACCACGTGCATCCCATGTCACCGTCCAACCCAGTATGCATTTATGGCACTCACGGCTTGGTCATCCAGGCCCTAGGATTTTATCTCATGTCCTTTCTTCCAATCATTTACATGTTTCCTGTTTAAAGTCTATTCCTTGTACTTCATGTCTTTGTAATAAAAGCCATAAGTTACCTTTCTCTATGTCTACTGTCACCAGCACTCATCCTCTTGATATTATTTATGCTGATATTTGGGGTCCATCCCCTGTGCCCTCCATTGATAATTTTCGGTATTATATTGTTCTTGTTGATCATTATTCAAAATATATTTGGTTATATCCCTTAAAACACAAATCTGATGTTTCTCTCATTTTTCCTACCTTTAAAAATCTTGTTGAGAATAAATTCAACACACGGATAAAAACACTTTACATTGACAATGGTGGCGAATTTGTTGCCCTTCATTCTTATCTTGCCACCCATGGCATCTCACATTTCACCACTCCTCCACACACTCCAGAGCATAATGGTGTCTCTGAACGCCGTCATCGCCACTTGGTTGAAATAGCTCGCTGCTTACTCCATCAAGCTTCTCTATGTTCTTCCTTTTGGTCCTATGCTCTTCAAACCGCTGCCTACTTGATTAACCGCATGCCCACCCCCATTCTTCATATGACCACACCTCATACTAAGCTTTTTGGTTCCCTTCCCAATTACACTAAACTTCGTACATTTGGCTGCCTTTGCTTCCCTTGGCTCAAACCTTACACTAAGTCTAAACTTGATCAACGTTCCTCCCCTTGCCTTTTCCTCGGTTATTCCCCTTCCCAAAGTGCTTACCTTTGTTTTAACCCACTCACTAACCGCATGTATCCCAGCTGGCATGTTGAGTTCATTGAAAACGTTTTTCCTTATCCATAGTTTCAGTCCAATCTACTTCTTCCACCATAGAGTCCATTGTTTCCATCTCTTCCGCTGATCCCTCTCTCACCACTACTGTTCCATTTCATTCCACCGCTACCTCTGATCCAAAACCATGGCCTCCAACAGCTCTGATACCATATAAAATATATGCAGTTGTGGGAAAGTGAATTACATTCTCATTAACTTTGGGTGACTTTAAATACACGAGGTGTTTGAGTTTTACAGGGAGACCATGTAAGCTNAAAAGTATAGACTATAGAATATTGATGGTACGAAAGTTTAATCCTCTAACCTCAGCTAAGAACAGGGAGACCTAACAATAGTGGCATATGACCTAGAACTCACTTGAGTACCGACTTTGGATATGGTGCAGCATCATCTTCATCTGATATGCTTGTTTCATTGTTCAGTTTTTTCTATCTCTTATGAGTAGAATAGGTTATTTTAGGAACCTTATCAAAATTGAAACCACTGACTAAATTTCTAGTGAGCAACATCCAACACCTTAGTGTGCAAATACCAGATTTTCATCTAAAATGACCGTATTCAAATAGAAACATACATGATAAAAAATCTACCCATTATGAACCAGAAGCAATTTAAATGTCAGAACAAATAGCACTCACTAAAAATTGACATAAGCAAATTATAATATTTTTTCCCATGATTAGGCTGAGAGTTTCTTCACAAGATGAACTAAGACAATAATGATGATCAAACACAAATGTAAATAACTGTTGCCAACAACTCAAGAAAGCCTATCAAACTTAAAATGAATATAAACCATCAAGATTACAAAGAGACCTTGTAGGGAATCAAATATTCCCAATTAATAACTTTGTTCCTTTCCAAGACCCTTGAGTTGACAGGAAGTATACTACATTCTATCATTAAAACCAAAACATGTGGAAACCAAAGCAGTTATGACATCAAGCTCCCTATCAAGTTTCATATAAAAAAATAAAAACAAAAATCCGAATTAAGTTAATCAAAATAAATAAAAGAATTAATACTCTATCCTGATTTAGAAGTACAAACAATGGAAACCTCTCAAATAAAACCATGACACAAGAAAGTAATCAAAGCAGGACAAATTCTAAATCCATCTAAAAGAAATCATATGAACCATCTTAAGGTATTTAAAAAAGTCTTCATAAAAAGAAACCAGAGCTCAACCTCTAGCAATTTCTCAAACAATAAAAAAATTCAAACATTATCACAAGTTAAAACTCATTTGCATAAACATAAGACAACGCATAATTTCAAGCCAGTTAATTTTGGTCCCACCCACCACATAAATTGCATCAAAGACACAGACCCTTTCCATAGGTACCACAAACTAATCATATGTAAAATCATAAATATGCTGTAATCCAATTTAACCAGCAGAACTCATCTCCTACAAACTTTCTACCAACTAATCAGTAAAAGCAACAACAAAATGAAACAAGATAAATATGGGATTATTGTGAAATTACCAATACGTGCCAAGAATTCTAATTTGAATGCATATTATATATTATTACTTGAACTTTAGAATGGTTTTCCCCTCTGTGGTAAGTACATCAGACACCAAACATTTGCAGAATTCACAGTGTGGACACCTCATTTTGTCCAAATAATAAACTTTATATATACATATATATACACAAACACATACGATATAATTAAATGTNTATATATATATATATATATATATACACACACACACACACACACACATATGATATAATTAAATGTGTGGGAAGAGATAAATATAGAAAGAAACGTGAGTTCATAGGTGAGGGGAAGTAAGAGTCATGAGTAAGTGAGAAACAAAAGAGAGAGATAAAGAATGTGTGCAATTGAAAAACCGAAAAAGAGATGGAAAGATGAGTGTTTTAAAGAGAGAAAGAGATGTGGGTTGACACAAATAGTGAGAGAGACGTGAGAGAAGGATTTGGGTGCAAGGTGAGTAGTATAAAAGCAATAGGCAAGGGCTGAAACAGATACCAACATCAACACACAGAAATAGAGATAGAAAGAACTGAACCGAAACAAGGAAGAAGAGAGGGCAAAGAGAAAGAGAACCAATGTGAGATATCTTCATTTTCGCAGCTTTTAGACAGCTCTGGCAGCAGTTGGTTTTATTTTTCTAGACAAAGCTTCGGGGCTCCAAATTAAGTGATGTTGATCTCATTAGAATCGTAAGATGTGTGGTTTTAATATATATTAGTTTAATATTTTTTGCATGTTTCCTCTGCTCCCAGTTTTGATTTAAAGTTAGCTGTTTTTCTGTCTTGTCAAGCCTGTTATTTTTCTCCCATAGTGTGCAATCTTTTATGTCTTTTTGGAGTTATACGGCTCCAAATTAAGTGATGTTGGTCTCATTAGAACCGTAAGATGTGTGGTTTCAATATATATAATTTTCAGATTTTTTTGCATGTCTCCTCTGCTCCCAGTTTTGATTTAAAGTTGGCTGTTTCTCTGTCCTGTCAAGCCTGTTAGTTTTCTCTGATAGTGTGCAATCTTTTATTTATTTTTAGAGTTATACAGCTCCATTTTTACATCTACTTTGTTCTCAGTTTACATTTAAAGTTTGCTGTTTTCTATATTGTTAGGCTAGTTGATTTTCTCTGACAGCATATAGTCTTTTAAATCTTTCTAGAGCTATAGAGCTCCAATTTAGGTGTTTCTTGTCTTTTTAGAACCATAAGATGTATATCTTCAATTTGGAAAATATTCATAATTTTGCATTTTTTTTTTGTCAATTGTCTGAGGTTCTATTTAGTCCGCTGTTCTTGATGTGCTGAGCTATTTTTTGTATGGACTGGACCAGGCCCACGAAATGGACTGGTTTATGTCCTCTGATTTGTTGAGCTGGTTCCTATTCTAGATTAAACCAGACCCACGAAATGGGCTTACATATCATACATTTTACATTTATTTAGTTAATTCTGTGCGAATAACATCCATAGGCCCCTTACTTGTCAAGGGACGGATAAGAGCGACTTACCCCCATAGGGGTGGCTCTCCTATCTGCCTGAGGTAAGGATAAACGCCGCTTTGGGAACTGAGAAGCATGAGAACAAAGTGGAAGGATTAGGACGTGATTAAATTCATGCATAGTATAATTTTAATTTAAAAATTATGAATCTCTTTTAATTTTAGTTTTAAAAAAAAATAAAAAATAAAAACTAAAAATTCATTTTGAATCATTGCGAACTACGCGGAGTTTAATCCATAATTAGGGTACATAGGCATTCGAGGGTGACGAATCAAGTCTTATTTTGAATAATCACCCATTTTTCCTTTTGTTTACATTTAGGGATAAAATAAATATAATTTGGCCATGATTTAATTTGTACAATTAATTTTAGGTAACCGTCTCTTAGACGAGTGTTATAGGGTACCTAACACTTCCCCTAGACACAATTAGATTCCAAACCCTTTCTGGTTCGCAGACATATTTTTTAGAAATTAATTCTGGTTCGTAGGCCTAATTTTTAAAATAAAAGGAGTTTTCTAATTGTTCCATGATTTTTAATACAATTGGTGACAACTCCAGAGTTTTCATTTTGAAAATTAAATCTCTTTTTTATTTAAGTCATTCGCGTTATAGCAACTTCCGGGTACATTATGACAGAGAGAAAGGTAGCCCTTAGTCATGATAATAACTTGAGGAGTATAAAAATGAAAATTCCTACCTTTCAAGGTAAAAGTGATCATGAACTTTACTTACATTGGAAGAGAAATGTGGAACACATTTTTGAATGCCATGATTACTCTGAAGAGAGGAAAATGAAGCTAGCGGTTGTTGAATTTACGGACTATGCTAGTATTTGGTGGGACTAGCTAGTGATTAATCGGCGTAGAGATGATGAAAGACCTATTCAGTCATGGGCTAATATGAGGGCCGTGATGCAGAAACGGTTTGTACCTCGACATTAATATAGAGATTGTTTCAAGAAACTACAAGATTTGAAACATGGATCTATGAGTGTGGCTGAGTACAACAGTAAGATGAAGATAGCCATGATAAGGGCTAATGTTGATTAGAACCGTGAAGCAACCATGACACGGTTTATTAGTGGCTTAAGGCGAGAGATTGCAAAAGTGGTGGAGATGGGTCACTATGTAGAGATGGAGGACTTGGTGCATAAAGCTAAGCATGTAGAGAGGCAGTTGAAGGCTAGAGCAACTTCTAGATTCGGTTTGGCTCCCAAAACTTCAAACTGGAAATCAAATTGGAAGGATACCCCTAAAATAGCTCCAAAGTCGAGAGAAGAGGCAAAACTAAGGCCTACGGGTTCTACTCCTATTCCCTAAGGTAAAACTGAATATAACTCTTCTTTTAAGTCATGTGACATCAAGTGCTACAGGTGACAAGGGCGAGGGCATATCTTTTCTAAATGTCCAAATAGAAGGAGAATTGTTCTGCTTGCTAGTGGTGAGTATGATAGTGAGGAAGAACCTATTGTTACACCCGGTTATGAAGACATGCCACCCTTAGAATATGCTAGTGACGTGGAGGGTATTGATGTCTCTCTTTTAAATCAGTATTTGATGGTGTCTAGGTGTGTGCTCAACATGCAACCGAGGAAAGATGAAGTAGAAGAACACTGAGAACATATCTTTCAAAGTCAATGCTTGGTAAGAGACAAGGTATGTAACGTTATTATTGATAGTGGATCATGCACTAATGTTGTTAGTACCTTGGAAGTAGATAAGTTGGGTTTACCTACTATTCCACACCCCACGCCTTATAGGCTAAGGTGATTGAATGATAGATGAGATCTATGGGTAAACAAGCAGGTTTAGATAGAGAAAGACATCCCATATAGGACTGACTCGCCCTATCCTCCCATGATAAGTGAAGGGGCATATGGATACTACGCGGCACATGTGTTATTTTTTATATGCAGTGCAAATGCATGATTTTAAATATTATAACACTTGTCTCAAAATCTAAGTACTGAGAAATCTTAATTTACATAAAAAATATAAAGAAAAGAGATAAATAAAACAAAATTCTTGCTTCAAGCTTGCGGCTAAGTATCTTTCGATTGAGCATTCCAATTTGCTCATACTCATAATTACTATGAGTTGTATCTGAAGATGCTTATGAATACACCAAAACACAAGTTATGCAAGACTTAAAAAAAATCTGTTTAAGTGACCTACACATTTAATCTCCACATGTCTCAAAAGAAATAACACAAAATTAACCAAAAAATGCACAAACAAACCCTAAACAGCCATCAAAATAGAAAAAAAAATTCATCATACATAAGAATGACAGCTAAACACATAGGAAAAAAATACTAAAAATGAGGCATAATACACCAGGACAACCATCAAACATGTCCAAAATCACCATCCTTATCAAGAGACAAAATCGAGAGAAGTCCAAAGAATTCACATATTCATAAGTCATTTTAAATTGAGAGTGAACTAGACATGCAAAAATTCTAAAAATTATATACATTGAAACCACACATCCTACAGTTTTAATAAGACCAAAATCACTTAATTCAAAGCTGTACAACTTCAGAAAGAAATAAAAGACCGAACACTGCCAGAGATAGGGCATCAGTGTCAATGCAACATTAAGCTGCTATGTTCAAACCAAAACTGGTAGTAAAATAGATATGAAAAGAATATGAAAATTTCACACCTTGAAAGCATGCATCTTATGATTCTAAAGAGACAAGAACTATGCAATTTGGAGCTATACAACTTCAGAAAGCAATAAAAGACCAAACACCGCCAGAGACAGAGCATCAGTGTCAATGCAACATTGAGCAGCTATGTTCAAAATAAAACTGGTAGTAAACTAGATATGTAAAAAGTTTGAAAATTTCACACATTTAAAACATACATCGTATGGTTCTAAAGAGATAAGAACCATGTAATTTGGAGCTGCACAACTTCAGAAAGAAATAAAAGACCAAACACTGCCAGAGACAGGGCATTAGTGTTAGTGCAACATTGAGCAGCTATGTTCAAACCAAAACTGGTAGTGAATTAGACATCCACAAAATTAAAAAATTGTATACATTAAAGCCACACATCTTACGGTTCTAATGAGACAAACATCACTTAATTTGGAGCCCTGAAGATCTGTCTAAAAAAAGAAAAATTAAAGCTGCTTGTACTCACTGACAGACCCGAAAATGAAGACATCTAAGTGACTTTGCCAAAGACCTAAAACCTTAGCAGCATAAAGACTAGCTAGAAAGCACCAAGGTAGCAACCATATGATATGATATAACCAAAAATAGGGCAAAGATTCCAATCTGATGCCATGAAAACAAGGTATAATCACAAAATTTTCTTTTGTTTGGAATGAAAGGATAAAGGCTCAAAATTTGATTTCTTCCCTTACCTTATTTCTCCATTTTTCTTCAATGGCCAACTCTAATGGGTTTTTATGCCAACATTCATTTACCAAGAGGATGCTCAAGGGTTGTAATGACGTTTTAGGGATGTAAGATATGACTAATGAAGGAAAAGATATAAAGGCTCAAACATTTGATGTTAGGATAACAATAAGAATTTTGCTTTTCACAACTTGTGGTCTTCTAATTTTCATTTTTATCACATGAACTACTTATCTTATTCCTCAACTATTTTGAGGGAATATTTTTGTTCATTCCTCTTTTTTTTTTTCTATATATATTTGTCTCTTTTTTGGAAAAAGGTTTTCTTCCCTTTCGAAGAGTTCTTTTAGAGAGTTTTTCTCTCTTTTGCATTTTCAATTTTTTTTTGGCAAGTCCATGGAGATTTCGAAGAGGTCTTTTGCAAGTTGATTCTCATTGTATCCCGGGTATGATTCTTATCAGGTATGAAAAAATTTAAAGTTCAAAGTGGTTTGACAAGGGATATGATGTGTTTAGGTAAAAGCAAGAAAATCATCCTTCTTGGCATTTGAATATTGTCATGAAAGCTTATTAGAGTTTTACCTTTCCTAATGAAGTTCATGAATCAGGGGATTAAGAAATGATCTACTTCTTCAAACTCAAAGAGGTAACTAAGGACACTCCTCAATATTTGGGAGAACAAATAATGCCTCTTATAATTGGAAAAGCTTATCTATGGAGTTCAAAATTTGCTTGAAAACTATTTTTCTTATGGGGTCTTGAATTTGCATCACTCTTAAATTTATCATCTTTGTGTCAATCACAATTTCTCAAAAGGGAGATTCATGGACTCTTTTTATTTTTTTTTTGAATTATTTCAAAAGAACAAGAGCAAGAATAAGGAATGCAATAAAAGAAAATGCAATGATCATCTCATTAATTAAAAAAAAATAACATAAGGTCAAACACTAAGTAAACTCTATTAGCCTTAAACTTTGGCTAAAAAGAGAAAGATGATAAGACAAACAATGAACATCAAGAGAAATTACTTAAAACAACATAAAAGCAAACTCGATTAACATCCTTCCTGAATCAACATTCAACCTCCACTAAGATCTTCTCAACCTTGAGCCCTATGATTTGACAATGGGTTTGTAGCTACTTTAGGCGCAGCCACAATTTCCTCAACTTTGATCACACTTTGCTTGATTAAGTACATCACGTTACTCTTAAAAGCAGGGCAATCCTCAATTGAATGCCCAATGGCTCCCCTATGATATTCACACCTCAGGTTTGGATTGTACCAGTGAGGAAAAGGAGATTGGAGGAGAGTAGTAGGCTGAGGGGCTAACACATAAGCATCACATAGTTGTTTGAATAACTCAGCTTTGGTTATGGGAAGATTAGGAAAGGGTTCTTGATTTCTAAGAGGCCTTGGTTGACCATGATCGGGCCTTGCAAAAGTTGCTCGTGGAGCAAGATATCCTTGAGCCGGGGTTTGATAAAAAGGATAGGCTTGTAGAGGATTTTGTGGGTGTTGTGAAAATAATGGTAGGATTGCATTGACTTGGTAGGGATGAAGGTAAGTGGGCATTGGAGAGTAATATGGACCTCATGGGTGGATATATGGTAATGCCCTTGGTGCTTGGATCCAATTCACCTCACATTCCTTTTTCTTTTGAAAACCTCCTTTCTTTTGGTTAAAGTTATTTCCTTCAGAATGAGCCACTTGTAGCTTCCCTTCTTTGATCCCTAATTCGATCATCTTTCTAGTCTTAATCAAATCAGCAAAGTCATTAGAAAAGTTCCCAATCATTATCCCATAATATGGTAACTTTAGGGTATTGAAAAAGTAAGTAACCATTTCAGTTTCATTTAATGGCGGTTGAACTTGAGCAGCTAACACTCGTCATTTCTAAGCATATTCTTTGAAGATCTCTCCAGCCCTTTTCTGCATACTTCTTAGCTGCTCTCTAGTAGATGCATTATCCCTATTGACTTGTATTGCCTCAGAAAAGTTTCAGCTAATGCCTTCCAACTCTAGGTCTTAGACTTATCCAATTGGAGATACCAATCTAAAGCAGGCCTTTGCAAACTTTTAGAGAAGAAATGTACAAAGAATTTCTCATCTCTAGACCATACAGACATCTTAGTGCAGTAAGCTAGCAAATGGAGATAAAGGTTAGAAGTCCCATCATACTTTGCTAAATCAGGCATCTTAAAGTCATTTGGGATAATGACATCCACAACAAGACATAACTGCTCTAAATCGACAGACCCATATAACCCCACACCTTGCATGGAACGCAGTTGTTCCTCTAATAAGTATTGTCTTTTCTCCATAAGCTCAACTCTCATCTCCTCTTTTTTTTGCTCCTCTTTCTCCTTCCCAAGGGGATTGCCAATGGGGGTTCTTGAGGGTTAAAGTGGGAAGTGTAGTGGGTGATGGGATATGTGTATGTGTAAATAGCACATTGACTCTTATTTGGATTAAATGAAGTCCCAATTGAAGGCTCAATTGAGATAAACAAAGATGGTTGGGGTAAAGTGTATGAGATGTTTGATTGTGGTATAATAGGAGGAAAAACTTAGTTTGGAGCCAATCCAGGGATATGATGGGGTAGAGTAGTTGAAGGCATCATCAAATGCAGAGGCATTCCCTAAATAGGGTAAGTCAGAGAAGTTGAAGAAATTATGAGGTTCGAAGGCAATGCCAAAAGAGGAGTCACTTGGGAAGTTGGAGAATCTGCAACATTACTTGGACCTTCAGACACTCCCTTCAGCTTCAAATTTTCATTAAATGCTTGTAGCAATTGACTTAATTGAGCTTTCACTTTTGCTATTTCAACCCTTAAGTCTTTATCTTGCTCTAAATTCTCAGGTTCCATGATTGCCATTGTTCTCGACCTGAGTACAATTGACCTCTTATTGGAGTACTTTTGATTGAGCTTATTTTTCTTAGAGCGAGCTATATTCAAAACTTTTCAATGAGAACTACAAAGAATGAATGTGAAAAGAAATGAGATTTAGAGAATGGGCAAGAAAAATGCATGACTTTTGATTTTTTTTTTTCAATACTTATGCTGTTTTTAGAATTGTGTTTTGACGAGAAAAAAAAAATATAAAAAACGTGACTTTTTCCTTATTGACGAATGAATAAAGCTAATGACCTTTATTTAAAAAATAATGCACATGGGTTGAAATGATGCGCAAATACATATGATTGGCTTTGACATGGCAAATTAAAAAAGAAAAAAAATAAGGCTTCCACCTTCTCTTCTTTATTTGGAAAATAGAAAGGTAAAAATGTAAATGAAAAAATGAAAAATGGACACTTGGTTTGTTTGAAATTGAAGTGAGGCCTCATACCTCTTACTTTAATGTAGGAAGCCAAATAGAAAAATAATAAAAAGAAATGCTCCCCCAATGTCTTATGAATGATTCGGCCTTAGGCTTAGGATTGCTAACCTAGTAGTCAAGGTTTACTCTATAAAAGCGAACATCTATTGTCAAATTACGTGCAAAGTTTGGCGATGGGTTCTAATATCCTGAAAGTCCAAGGTACTACAGACTGCTCCTACCAAAATTATGGAGATCACACCCTACTAACCTAGTTCATAAGGGGATAACCCTTATGCTTACCCAAATTAGCAAGATGATCCACAATCTAAGCAGAAGTTTTCGTGTAAACTACCGAAGGATAAATATCCTGGTAATAACACTAGGCTCCCTTCTAATTCTAGGTTTAAAATGGCCCGGATACAAAGCCGATGAGTAGTGTGCAAGGCTACAGTGTTAGTGCATAGTGTATGCAAGAGAAGCATACAAACATCATCCTCCATCTACCATAAACTACTCAACTACAAGAAAATACAACAAATATGCAACAGTAATAAGCTATTTACAAATGCAAAAAATAAGTAAATAACATAATCAAAAGCAGAACTAATCAGGAAAGAAGAAACAACAAAATAAAAGCAAATTTAAGGGTAAAGAAAATACACAATGCCATATTAAGTTCGCACAACAAATTTTTTGGGCTTGACTCTTCAACTATCCCCAGTGGAGTTGCCAAACTGTTACAATGTATTCGAATGTCACTACGATACGGATGACAAACTTTAAAGAAAAAGACTAGTTGTCGAATTTTTTTTTGGAGTGGCCACCAATTGTATTAGAAAAATGGGGAACAATTGGAAAACTTTTTTTTTTTTAATAATAAAAGAAAACAATGGTCTGTGAACCAGAGAGAGCTCGGGAGTCTGTTTATGTGTGGAGAAGGTGTTAGGCACCCCATAGCATCTGTCTAGAGACATTTACCCTAAATTAGTTGTGCAAACAAGATATGACCAAAAAAGTATATTTTATTTACCCAAAAATAGTGAATTATTACAAGAATATCTGATAAAAATAAAAACAAAGAAATTAAACATGCAATGCATGAATTTTCTACTGAGACCTAAATCTTTCCACCCCTTTATCACATGAAGCGATCGTCCAGGGTGGCGCTACCTTCACCTAGATCGGATAGAGAAAGGCATCTCATATAGGACTGACTCGTTCTATCCTTCTATGATAAATGAAGGGGCATATAGATACTACGCGGCACATGTGTTATTTTTTATATGTAGTGCAAATGCATGATTTTAAATATTACAACACTTGTCTCAAAATCTAGGTATTGAGAAATCTTAATTTACATAACAAAATAAAAAAAAAGAGATAAATAAAACAAAATTCTTGCTTCAAGCTTGCGGCTAGGTATCTTTCGATTGAGCTTTCCGATTTGCTCATACTCATAATTACTGTGAGTTGTATTCGAGGATGCTCATGAATACACCAAAACACAGGTTAGACAAGACTTAAAAAAAATCTGTCTAAGTAACCTACACATTTAATCTCCACATGCCTAAAAAAGAATAACACAAAATTAACCAAAAAATGCACAAACAAACCCTAAACAGCCCTCAGAATAGAAAAAAGAATTCATCATACATAAGAATGATAGCTAAACATATAGGTAAAAAAACACCCAAAAATAAGGCATAATATACTAGGACAGACAACAAACATGCCCAAAACCACCATCCTTATCAAGAGACAAAATCAAGAGAAGTCCAAAGAATTCACATATTCATAAGTCATTTTAAACAGTTATGCTCGAGCTGAAACTGAGAGTGAACTAGACATGTAAAAATTCTAAAAATTAGATACATTGAAACCACACATCCTACGGTTTTAATAAGACTAAAATCACTTGATCCGGAGCTGTACAACTTCAAAAAGAAATAAAAGAATGAACACTGCCAAAGATAGGGCATCAGTGTCAGTGCAACATTGAGCCGCTATGTTCAAACCAAAATTGGTAATAAATTAGATATGAAAAAAATTTAAAAATTGTATACCTTGAAAGCATGCATATTATGGTTCTAAAGAGACAAGAACCATGCAATTCAAAGCTGTACAACTATAGAAAGTAATAAAAGATCGAACATTGCCAGAGACAGAGCATCAGTGTCAATGCAACATTGAGCAGCTATGTTCAAAACGAAACTGATAGTAAACTAGACATACAAAGAATATGAAAATCTCACACATTGAAAATATGCATCTTATGATTCTAAAGAGACAAGAACCATGTAATTCGGAACTGTACAACTTCAGAAAGAAATAAAAGACCAAACACTGCCAGAGACAGGGCATCCGTGTCAGTGCAACATTGAGCAGCTACGTTCAAACCAAAACTGGTATAGTAAACTAGAAATGAAAAAAAATCTAAAAATTGTATGCATTAAAGCCATACATCTTACGGTTCTAACGAGACCAACATCACTTAATTTGGAGCCCTGATACTCTGTCTAAAAAAAGAAAACCGAAAGCTGCCTGTACTAACTGGTAGACCCGAAAATGAAGACATCCAAGTGACTTGCCAAAGACGTAAAACCTTAGCAGCATAAAGACTAGCTAGAAAGCACCAAGGCAGCAACCATATGATATGATATAACCAAAAATAAGGCAAAGATTCCAATCGGATGCCATGAAAACAAGGTATAATCACAAATTGGCACATCCTAGTAAACAACAAGAGTTTCATGATTGGTACTTCAAATGCATATAAACTCACCATGATAGGTCCAAACACATAACTTCAAAGAGTATAAACATAATCAAAGGCACAATCATATCGTAAAAATTTTGATGCCACACAACTCATGATCACTGGGACAACATTCAACCATATTAACAATTAAACATGAAGAGACTACCACGATTAGAAACAGTGACAGCTTCAACAAATTGAAATCATATGAGAATAACCCATACCAAATTCAAAGTCTATGACAGTGCATCCATAAGACCTGATACTCATGCATAAAATCCATATTTCATTCACATACTTTGTACAGTGCACACAATGTGTTATATATACAAAAGAATAAAGTGCCACGTAGGGATCACAACTCAGCATTTACTAACTAACTAATAATAGAATCTAATCACAACAGCTAACTATGATTAACAGATTGGACTAAGATTAACTATACTACATTTGTCTAACTAATCACTCTAGTCATAAATAAGCTGTACAAACTAATTAACCAAATAACTAAGAATATTCTGTACAGATATTATTTTAGAAATATAGATTATTCATCGATTCTTGAATAGAAATGACACAATATATATCCTATAATTATAAAGAATGAGGGTATATTAGATTTTCAGGTTTTGTCAAATTAAAACTTGACTTCCACCATAAAGACTATATATATATATGTGTGTGTGTGTGTTACAACTTGATTTCCATCGTAAAGACTATTTACATATCTTTTAGGAAACTATTTACAATGAGAAAGTATAGACATTTGAGTAGGATTTGAACTCAAGTCATGAGAACCCTCCAATCTTAAGGTTAGATACATGGCCATTTGAACTATTTATCGAGGTCTTTCTTTAAATAAGTACTATATCCTTTTATTGGTTAGTTCGTGACGTAAAGATTTGAAACTAATACTTTTTACAAATTTCCTAAAGTCTTCATCATTAGATCATATTTAGAGACTTATTGGTACATTTTCTAGTTTAGATCAATGATTTCAATTTTATTTGGTAATAGATTTAAGGAGGGCTGATCAAAAGTAAATTAACTGCATTGTTAAAGTATTTAGAAATTTTTTTTTTGATACCAAAACTCACTTCCACTAGACTAAACAGGTAGTGTTTAAAAAAATTCAAAAAAAAAGGGTATTTAGAAAGAAATGTACAGAATACTTAATAAAATTTTGTAAGCCTAGCTATAAGAGTGCCAAAGAGTTATTACTCATTTCAAATAACCACAATTATAGAAAGATCACCAATAAATTTTAGCCATAATTTTTAACCATGCATCTCTGCTTCCCACTAATTCTTCCTTTGAATTTTACATTATAATATGCAATATATATAACGCATTGGCATTTTGGAGGGCGTGCTTAAAGTGTCTTTTCAAATATTTTTTTGTACATAAAATCGTTAAGAAAATATTTAAAACAACTTGCAATGACGTATATCGTGCTTAAAGTGTCTTTTCAAATATTTTTTTGTACATAAAATCGTTAAGAAAAAAAAACTTATTTAAAACAACTTGCAATGACGTATATTAATAAAAATAAATAATCAAACTAAGGAAACTGAAAACTTACGAACGTAAAGGAAAAGAACTTGAATGTAAAAAGCATAGACAATAACCTAATGTGTGATCTAGTGATGAATTAATGTTTTGTGTAATTTGTAAGAGGTTTGGGTTTGAATATATTAGATATAAAATTATTCATGAACTTTTACTTAAAAATTTATGTTTTTGGGTTGAATAAGCTCTTGATATGCTATTAGAGTTTCTTTAACCAAGCAGTGGTATGCCATTGCTTTGTCTACCCTTTTAGTTTTATTTATTTTCAGGTTCCATTACAACTCATTTTTACCCATTACACAATTCACCAAATTCTTGAACTCCTTTATGGCCCTCTCATCTGCGCCATTTCTCATCAACGGTGGAAAAAAAGAGCAAAGAAGCTGTGGCTACCACAAACCCAACCGTTATGGATCCAGACACGACCCAATGTAACCTCCAATTCTGGCTTAAGCTTAACGCTTGTTTTATCCTAAGGTGGTGTTTGGTACCAGCTCTCTTTTTTCCTGGGAATCCTTACTTTCTTGGGAATCTTATTCCTAGGAATGAGATTACTAAGAAAGTTGACATTCCCATGTTTGGTTATCACTTAACTTTCTTAGGAATAATATCATTCCCATATTTGGTTCAATTAGTCCATTCCCATGAATATAATTAATTTTTCCAAAAATACCCTTAAATTCCTTCCCCTTCACTGACCCGTCTTCAATTGCTTCCACAAGAGCAGCTATTCCACCTTCTTCCACAATTGCATCCTTCCCTTCCCGAATCCCCGCCAAGCTATTAAGCACCACCATTGCCTTTTTAGCCATACACATCTCCCTTGCTCTGCCACCAGCTCCACAAGGGGCTTCATTGCTCCATCAGAGCTTGATTTTTCGATGAAGGCAAAGTCGCCAGCCTCTGCAACTCCCTTGAAATATCGCTGCTACAAGCCGAGAAGTCACTGAAAGCTTGAGAAAGATCAAGCAACTCCTCCTCCGTAGAAGACGACTTGGGAGTTTTGCTGTTCTTCAATGCGAGTTCACCGAGCCTTATATCAATGACCGAATCGGTCAAGTTTTCGGAAACGCATGCAGATTTTTCTGTGGTGGATGCAATGAAGGAGCAGCTATGGTCATCTTGAAAGAAATTGGAGTGAATGGTTCGCATGGACCTATCAATGTGTTGGTGAAGCAACGAACAGAGAAGCAAAGCGAGGGAAGAGTGAGCGTGAATGAAGAAGGGCAAAGAAGGAAGAAATTTTTTTCATTCCCAAGAAAGTTTTATTCCCACCTCTTGCGGTGGAAAAATTTTATTCCCATCTTGTGAACAAATTTTCATTACTGAGAATAATTCTTTAGCTCTTGTACCAAACATAGGAAACCTTTATTCCCACCTTACTTTCCCAAGAATCTCAAAACATAGCTGGTACCAAACACCACCTAAACTCCACAATCAAACACGCTCCATGCAGCACGAAGAACCACGTGACCTCCCATGTGGGGACGCACGTGTGACATAGTAGAATAGTAGCTCATGCATAAGCCCAAATACTAGAAAAGTTGCAATGACACCAGGAAGTGAGGCCCATTGCGGGCCCAAGAAGGGTTCAAACACCATCTCACGGGTTAGTATCTGGTGTGGCGCAGGATATTTGCTGCATGAGGTTCCACCTCCTTCCCCAGAAATCTTGCAATGATCTAGAGAGATAAGGCTCATTAGAGGGCAATTCTAGCTCAATCCTCAATATAGCTTTTACCATAAAATTGCGGAGTCCCATAACTATATCCACAAATAAGTATACCAAGCAACAATAGAGGCCTAGAATAGCCTTTGGGTGGAGCTTTTCTTTATGGCCATTTAGGCCTACCAATAGCAAAGCAAAAATGAAAACTTTGGTGGGTAAATTTAGATGCAATTTTGGGGGATTTTGAAGGTTTTGGTTAGATGGATTTGTTTCTTTTAGCTTGATTTTGATTGGGAAGCAAGCAATTGAGATGAAGAGGGGAAGGGACTTTGGAGGATTGGGTGAGAGAGGACCCAAATCAAAAGTGAATAATAGGAGCTTGAAATTTGTGAGCCAAGTGAGAAAGAAGGTAGTGATGCCTATTGGAAGGACAGAGGAGAGGGACAAAGGAAGGATAGTGAAGAGGTAGAAGATTGGGATAGGGTGAGGAACCTGAGCTTACCTTTAGATACCCTTGAGGATATGAAATAGCTGTAACATATATAGGCTATCACTGAGAACCATACATTGATTAAGCTCTCAATTTCTCCTTCCATGCACTTTGGACTTGACTTTTTCTGTACCTGACTTTCCTCAACCTTTGAGAAAATGTATTGAACTCAAACTGTTTTCTTCTTGGAGAGGAATACTAAGTACCCCAGAAATCTGTTTTTGTTTCATTTGGCAATTGGGTAAATGTTGGGGCAATCTTTACATGTTAGTTTTTTTTTTTTGTCTAAAATGGAAAAATATCTTGACCTAACCCATAACGCTCTCTTTTTCATCCATTGGGTGAAGATAATTTTCTAATGCATTATTTTACATTGAATTGGATTCCATGATAATGATACACACGTTTTGACGTGTCCCTAATTGCATTATTATTTATGTCGGACCATGTGATTAGCCAAAATTCAAAGTTAAGGCATATTTAGGCCCCGTTTGAATAAACAGTTTATTTAAACGCTTATATAAGAATACCTTATGTGAAAAGCTTTTATACTATAAGCTTTTAAATTAAGCTATTTAGTGTTTGGATACATACTTGAAGAAGCGCTTTTAAAATCTATAAGTAAGTTCTTTCTAAAGCATTTGGATAGACAAGCGTATAAGTGCTTATAATTGTGAAAATTACTGAAAAAGACATTAATAAGCACTTGTTAAAGATTGTGTTTGGATAAATAAGCACTTCGTTATAATTTGGAAAAAAAAAAGTTTTAATAATAAAATATTTTATGAGTAAAATCCCTTTTTGGTCCCTGAAAAATTCAACGATTGACAAGTTAGTCCCCAAAAATGTTCGCTGACAATTTCGTCCTCAAATTATGGTTCTGTATGACAAATTAGTCATCGAATTATGTTCGCTGACAATTTCATCCTCAAATTATGGTTCCGTACGACAAATTAGTCCTCAGTTGAGGACTAATTCGAGGACTAATTTGTTGTATGAAACCATAAATCGAGGACTAAATTGTCAGCGAACATAATTCGAGGACTAATTTGTCGTATGGAACTATAATTCGAGGACGAAATTGTCAACGAATATTTTTGGGGGACTAACTTGTCAATCGTTGAATTTTTCAGGGACTAAAAAGAAGTTTAACTCATATTTTATATTAGTGCTATAATTATTATATTTTGATTCAAGTAGTTAATTTTTTGTTCTTAGATTATTATTTTGAAGTATGATTTCTTATAATCAAAGTGGTTCTTAGCTTGCTATATTAGAAACCTCGCATATGTATAAATTGTCATTAACAAGTATTCCTATTTTATTATATTGGTGATCATGATAAACATGAAATATATAATTATTTAAACATATATCTACCATAAATTATCACAAAAAAGAAAGAAATAGAAATGAAATCTGACAAGTATTTGCATAACAACTATGATTTTATAGAAATATCAATTCATAACTTGTATTTTATATAGAAATAATAAAGGCAATAAAGCTAAAGATGTGTAGGCAACTGAATTTTCATTTCCTCTCTAATCTGCTCCATTTGTCTAATATTCTCGTCATTTGGTTCCTCCCATATGACATTACTAGGCCTTGCCTCATCTATAGTTTTTTCATCAGCAAACTCAAAATTCTTATTGAATGCTTCAAATTCTACATCACTTGTATCATGTCTTCTAATAAAGTTGTGCAAAGCCAAGCAAGCAACTATGATTTTAACTTGTGTCTCCAATGAGAATGGAGGCATAGCACCCAGTGTTTTCCATCTTGCTTTGCAACACCCAAAAGAGCGTTCAATTGTGCATTGAAGGCTAGAGTGATAATAGTTAAACACTTCAATTCTTCCCCTTGCTCTTGGCCCTAATCTGAAGTGTGGGAGATGATATCTTTGTCCCTTATAGGGACCTAAGAAACCTATGGAACTAGGATAACTAGAATTGACCAAGTGGTATTTACCTACAAACAAAAATTTAAAATTGAATAAACAACTAATATATAATATACTTTAAGGCTTGAAATTCAAATAGTAAATGTCTAAAAATCACTAACCTTTAGGAGGAAGCGGGAAACGCAAGTTACGTCTGCATACAACCTCATTGAAAATTTTAGTATCATGTGTAGACCCCTCCCAACCTACCCATACAAATGTGAAACACATATTAAAATCACAAGCACTCATTACATTGGTAGTTGTAGTACATTTTCTACCAGTGTAGGGAATTTAAAAATCCGAAGGAACAACAACACGTATATGAGTGTCATCTATTGCACCAATACAATTCTTAAAATATGAAAAATATCAGTTATCATTTCTAATCTCAACAGGAGTGTCTCTGAAGTGTGGATCAATAGGCTTAATTATATCTTTAGCGAGGTTGCAAACAACATCTAAGACTCGATGGAATTGTCTAAAGATAGTCTCCCCTGAATGCTGGAACCTTTCCTCTGAGTTACGAACTGAACCTGGTTGTCCTAACATGTATAAAAATAATCTCACTTGTTCTTGAATTCCAACATATCTTGTTGGCTTAAGATTGTAATTACTTTGTAGAACATCGCATAACCAGAGAAATACATGTTTTTTCATCCTAAATTGTTCATAGCAACGAATATGATGTCCATTTAGAATCTCTGATACTCATTTATGCTCAGTTAGCTTGGATGTTCTGTGTGGGCTCTTCACAACATACTTTGAAAAATAGTTGACAATACAAGTCATTGTCACGACTAGCATCTTCTACTTATCATGCCTTATCATAATATTATTTTTATTACAAGATTCCTCATTTGAAAAACTCTTGTTGGATGAATATTCATTTGAAAAACTTTCATTTGAGCTATAATACATCCTGTTGTATAAATAATCAAAATAAAAAGTAATTAATTTCCAAATAATAACATACTTATCCATAAAAAAAAAAAATGTAGTATGTATTGTAATATTAGTTGCATAGTACAAATTACAAATCAAATTCAAACAAGCCAATAAATACACAATCATAATAAAAAAATCTTAAAGGTGAGACACATTTGTCATGTTATGAGTCTTCAACCAACCAAGTTGGAGAGTAGGGTCTTCTAATCCCATAAAAATCTCCCTATTTGCCCTCTTTCCCATTAATCTTGTACCTATGAAGAACAACTCACTACCAACCTCTAGCCTTAGCAATTTCTTAAGCATAGCCAAACAAGTTGATATGCCATGTTCATTATTTTGACGAGAAACTTCAATAGCATTTTGTGCCTCAAAGCCATCAATCATACATGTCAGTTAAGCTGAAAGTTGAGCAGCCCCAAATCTCTTTTCACTCTTCCCACCCTTTTTTCTTTTTCCTTTTTGACCCCTAGAAGGCCCTGGTTCAATATTCAAGTTATCTAGGCCTCCTTCATTGGACCCCTCTTGCGTTCCCTCTTCATCACCTAAATATTCTATGTCAACATTTTGCTCAATAGGTACATTCATATTTCCTCCCTCATTTCTATCACCTTCTTCTCCTTTAATTGGATCTTGAGACGGTGCCCAAGCTCTAAAACCAGTAGCTACAATATCCTTAAAAAGAATTTCCATTTCATTTAGGTATTTTGGACCCTCTTCCCTAAATTTCTCCACATCAGGAATTGCTTGTGAAAATGTTAAAAATTAATTAAGAGCCTCTATAATTAAAATTTAAAATTAATATATGAAAAATTTATTACCAACTTTCACATACTTGAATCTTAGCTTCCCACCAAGCATCATTCACTTTAACTATATTTTTAACAGGATCGCAACCAATGTCCGTCTCCTTTCCAATAAGTTTTACCCACAACCCCCACTCCTTTTTCATTGTTTCCCATTTGTTTTTTAATTGCTTGTATTCATAAGGCAATCATGTGGCCTTAAGAAACTTTGCCTTCAAGTTTACCTAACTCGCATTATTAAAATGTGTGTGAGGTCTATTTCCAGCATGCATCTCCTCAACACATATTTTCACAAATACAACAGTGTTTTTCTCATGGACAAAACTTAAGTAAAGTTCTATAGGTGCTGGTGGTGTTGTTCTTCAATTAAAATATAACATGTGTATTATTTTGCACACATTAGCGCCACCTTGACATCACCTATGTAACGTCGTTAACCCTTTCTTCTTCACGCATCACTTCACCTTCTCCATAATCACCACCGCATCTCTCAATTCTTAGTAAACATGGATAATGCATTCAAAAGCCCAGTTGCCATTGAACACCACCGGACAAATCCCGCACAGGCAAGGGCAAGGAGACGCCGGTAAGGCCAATTCCGGCGAAGACCAGCTTGGGAAGAACTTTGGCACTGCCATTGGAGGTATTTTGACGTCTGAATATAAATTAGTAACCTTTTTTTTTTGAGAGGTTGATTTGCCCTTGCTCTGAATAGAATGCTGAAAATTTATTTTTCCATTTTCCTTATTTGGGTTCATGCATTTGTGGGCATTCTATTTGTATATTGATGAACATAGGATAAATGGTTTGGGCATTCTAAATTTTATTTGATGGCAACAATCTTTTAGTTAATGAATGCATTCCAAGTGTTTGATAGAATGTCTCAGTGAAGAAAGTAGCACTGCGTTTATATTCTTGTTCTCTTGTTCTGACGTTTGAAGTCTCTTAGCAATTGGAAAGTAAATAAAGTATCTAATTCATTATCCAGTATAAAAAGAACCAACATACTTATAAAATATGAAAAGCACTGCATAGAGTTCTTAAAGCCATGATAATATTATGCCATGAAAAGCATTTGAACAAGTAGAACAGTAGTTGCTAACTTTGATTGTCACCTCTCAAAATACTTTGAACATGCATGAATGCATAAGAGAGCAACTAGAAATCACATTTGTAAATTTAATTTTAAGTTTTTTTCCCTCTAGGTAAGCATTCTAAATTCATCAAGCCTGTTACTATTATTCCATCTTCTAGAGTAAGTGGTGATTCATTTCCTATTCTGTAAGAGATAAGCATGTTACGTAATATTGTGCTATTCTAAATCTATTGCAATCTCTTAGCATACAAGATCTGTATGTGCTAGCTTTTAGACCATTTCATGTGCGTTAAGTTTNCCTCATACTTAGTCTTTTAAACCTCTTTTGGGCTGAATTGCATAGACTTAGACCTCATTTCATGACTTTGGATCCATTTGTGCTTAATTGCAATTTCCAGCAATATTGAGCATTTTATGCTGTCCCTGTGTTTCGTGCATATCTTGAGTTCTGGATGTATAAAAATTCTGAGTCATACCTTGTAGGAAAGCTGAGAGAATTTTCTACAACTTTCTTTCAGGGCTCCAAAGCTAATTCTGACGTTCAGAAGGTCATATGCAGCCTAGAGAAGACATGCTGTCGCAGGATCCTGACCTACATGCAGTATTTGGGTCATAACTTAAGTTGTGGATGTCATATGGACCTGAAACTGGTACCATTGGAAAGCTGACAGACAGAGCTTCAATTGATATGAAGATTGGTTCACCATATTTTATATTGAAGATGGTCGTATTTGCTGTGAAAGTTAGCTGATGGTTCCAAACACCTATTGCCACTTAAATGGGCCTAACTTCCTCATGACAAGTCCAAATGGGCCCAAACCAAAGCCCAATTGAAGCTAAGGCCCATGGGAACAAGTGTGCCCTAAGGGCAATTTGGGTGTGCATGTAATTTTGGAGGTTTATATCAGCACAAGAGGGCAGCCAAAATTGACAAGAAGTGAATTAGATATTTTTAGACAGCTTTTACTCTTTCCTTAGCCTCTAAGTTTTCTCTTAGATATTTTTGTAAGAACTCAGCTTCTCTTGTTCATGGAGGGCTAATTCATCAAATCAATCCAGGTTTTGGCTGTTCTGATTATTGGTTTTGAGATTATGTGTTGTTGTTATTATTCAATGCTTAATCTGTTTCTTGCTTCCTCTGGATTATTCTGTTTGGATTGTTAAAATTCAAATTTGGATCTTCATGTGTGATTGCTTAATTGCATGTGATAAAAGAGGATTGTATGGTTGATTAATGTTTCTGAGCTTTTGGATGGATTAATCACCTTGGCTGGATCATGGACTTAGGTAAAACTAGACTTGAATGTTTGCTTAATTCATTTGGTCTTAGTTAAAACCGAATTCTGGTTGCTTAACCAGTGGAATCCATAGAACATTGAGACGCTTCTTGATATGTTTTAAAGGCCAAGAACATGGTTAATAATTGAATGGATCATTAGAAATCAAGGATGAACTAAAATCAGAATCAGTTAAGGCTTGGATTGGTTGCTTTCTCT
>QAOA01007546.1:154100-183227 GCA_003255065.1 Cercis canadensis | reverse complement strand
TTTAACAAGGGATGAGGACAAAAGTTGCTGCAGTGGGCATTCTCTCAAGCCAAGACATGATTTCAACTAGTTTTTGTATAGGCCTATTTGATGTTCAATTGATTGATGAAGATAAACTATTTTTTCATTTTGTTACAATTTCTAAACTTTGTTTGCTAGTCCAGAAGAATTTAAGTAGTTTTATAGCTTTATTGGTTTGCTTAAGTCTAGTTCAATGATTCTACATTTTTTCTTTTATATATTTTTGACAGAATTACATATTGTGATCTGCAATGATAATAATGAATTATTATTTATAAGTGTTCCTCATAAATCATCTTTGGTCTTTCATAAGTAAATATAGTACCACAAAAGAAGAAGAGACAATTCCTTCTCTTTCCTCTCAATTGGATGTTGTTGATGAGTTTGCTTGCCCTGGAATTTCACTACTAATTTGATGCCTAATAATTATTTTGGAGATAGAGGTTATAATGCTTAACTTCCTTCCTTTCCCTCTACCCTTTTTCCTTGTTTCATGTTAATGGTAATAAGCACAATTTTTGTCGAAGATTCAAAAGCACAACATGGTCAAGATTGAACCCTTCACTTCAAGTTAACCATAATTTATGGACTAGTAATACATTTATTATCCTAAATGGTATGAAATTTGTACATGCAATTACACCACCAAATGATAATCAAATTTCAACAAATGATCCTCTACAAGTCCATTGATCAGAAACAATTTCATCCTCAAATGATCCTATACATTGTGGTTGATGAATTTTGCCTTTCCAAAATTGGAAATTTTGGGCTCAAAATTTTCATCTAGTAACACACACTCTGATATGAGATTGAGATGCACTATCTTGCACTTTTTGTGTAGCCAAAATAAGCCTCTTGCTAGCCCAAGTGCAATATGAACCCTTGTAGGCCACTCCATTATGATAGCCTCAGGTCCTTCAGGATGTAACCAATCATGGAGTCTTCCATTTGACATGTATTTATACACCAGAATCCTTTCCTTTTTCTCTATCCAAAATCTGAGCAGAGAACTATGTTTCGGTGCTTGTGTCTCCCCGGAATCATTTTTCTAAATATCCTGCCACAAAACAACTACATGATAACCATGAAGTAATTAAGGACATTAAAAATGCTAATGCACAAGTGTTAAAGAACAAATATTTGCAATCACACAAGGGAGGAGAGAAAGAAATAACCTCTTTGCCTTCTTCCTCCTGCACTGCCAGTGGTAACAATTCAGCTATTTTCCTGGTGCCCTTTCGATTGTTCTGCTTCTTTCTTGTGATGGAAGATTTGACATTTCTCCTCCTCCTCTTCAATTCTTTCCAAGGCTCACAATAGTAAATAAAAGGAACTATGATTGAACTTAAGAAACAAACATAACTAATAACAAAACCATACCAAAATGATTGATTGGATTTTTTATGGACACAAGGTTCCAATATCCCTCCACATAGTCCACTATTATTGGCACAGTTCAAACTAACATCAACATTGCTTCCAAATTCAGGCACTGGCCCAGACAAAAAATTGTTGGCAACACTAAAGACCCTAATATGGGGAAGCAAACCAAGTTCTTGTGGGATTTGACCTGTTAACTTGTTGCTATCAAGTCTAAGTATATCTAGGAACGAGAACTTGGAAAAACTCCTTGGAAAAGGCACCTATACAAGATGGAGAATGATTTTCAGAAAAAGGCAGCACCTATCTAGGATGGAGAGATTCATTCATAGATGTTTTAAACTTTCAAATACAAAATTTGCAACAATGAGAATGCATAACTCAGTTATTCCCTGAAACATTATAAGAAGAAATTTCACATAGGAATAAGTCTACAAGCAGCAAAAAGTTGTTACCAGGAAATGAACAGTCCTTTAGTGGCATTGACCATATTGTATAATCTTCCTTCAAACACTGACCTGCAAATGGAAAGGAAGCAACATGATAAATATAATAGTCCCAATAAATCAAAGGAGATACATAATAATACTTCAGCCAACATATGCTATCAAACGTCAAAACAAGAGAGCAATAATATAAACGCAGTGTTACTTCCTTCACTGAGACATTCTATCAAACACTTGGAATGCATTCATTAACTGAAAGATTCTTGCCATCAAATAAAATTTAGAATCCCAAACCATTTACCATGTGTTCATTAATATACAAATAGAATGCCCACATATGCATGAACCCAGATAAGGAAAATGGAAAAATAAATTTGCAGCATTCTATTCGGAGCAAGGGCAAATCAACCTCTCAAAAAAAAAAAAAAAGGTTACTAATTTATATTTAGACGTCAAAATACCTCCAGTGGCAGTGCCGGAGTTCGTCCCGAGGTGGTCTTTGCTGAAATTGGCCTTACCGGCATCTCCTTGCCCTTACCTGTGCGGGACTTGTCTGGTGGTGTTCAATGGCCATTGGGCTTTTGAATGCATTATCCCTATTTACTAAGAATTGAGAGATGCGGTGGTGATTATGGAGAAAGTGAAGTGATGCGTGAAAGAGAGATGGAGAAGGTGAAGTGATGCGTGAAGAAGAAAGGGTTAACCGTGCTACATAGGTGATGTTGAGGTGGCGTTGATGTTAGGGATGGCAATTTGCCCCAGACCCGATGGGGCCCCGGTATTTTTACCCGCTCGGGTACGGGTATGGGGCAAAAAAATGGGTATGGGGATGGGGAATTTTATGGGTAATTTTATAGGGGCGGGTCCGGGGATGGGCAAGCCTTGCCCCACCCCGCCCCGCCCCGTACTGTACACATAATATACATATAATACATTTTATATATATTTTTTGAAATTTGTATTGATAAAACAACGTCATTTTTGGTTAAGACTTTCTCACTTATACATGAACCCTCCCTCACTCCCTTGAGCTTCCATTCTTTTTCCCTAAAACTTGAACTGAAATCCCTAAGCTCTCATTCAATTAGAAATTGTGATCGATGAATTAAATATGTAAATGGTGTATATTTAGAAAAATATGATTGTATGGGTAAATGGGGCGGGGCATGGGGCATATGAGGATTCAATGGAGCGGGGATGGGGATGCTAAAAAATCCCCGTTGGGTATGGGTCCGGGGATGGGGCATGGGGATGTCTTTCGGGGATGGGGATGGGGAGTCCTTGCCCCGCCCCATTGCCATCCCTAGTTGATGTGTACAAAATAATACACATGTTATATTTTAATTGAGGAACATCACCACTAGCACTTATAGAACTTTACCTAAGTTTTGTCATTTTCTCATTCCAATCAGCCTTTAATCTTTTTTCACTACCACTAATTTTTCCACTTCCATCACCTTGTTTAGGATGAATTTTTGGAGTCATTCTAATACATATAAATAAACAAGTCAATATAAATAAATAAGTCAATATAAATAATTGGCTCCCTAGCAAAATTCAAGGAAACAAAATGTTGAAAGAACAAAAGGGGTTAAAAAAAAAAAACTCTAGTAAACTTTTCAACCAACTACATGCAATAACTTCCAACAAACCAAAGGTCACATAACAGTTGTGATAATTTATAGGAGATTTTTGGCAGTTTGCAGCACTGCACTCTAGTATGGTCATTGAGTTTCCTGTTGCCTAAATCCTAATGCATTACAGTAAAGCTTGAAATTGAAACTTTCATTATTTGTTCCTTTTAGTCCCACCAAACAACTACATGTTTTATTTAGATACATCCAATCACACACAAAATCCAATAATAGAACGTCAGAACGAATGATGTCAAAACATGTATAAAATCATAGTAGTTAAATCAGTGAAGGTCTTACTATTCAGTAACATCTTCAAGGACCATGTTAACATAGACATCAAAACCTCTAAGAGTACCAACAAGCTCCTTGTCATCCTTCATTATCACCCATATTTTTGACCCTATACAATGTATTAGACACATTTGTTGTATGTTTGATTTTAACTTATTTTCTCACTCTGGTTTATGTTTGCAATGCCATTAAGCATGTATGTTGCAGTGGGTAATGAACCATTTCTTAAAGCATATAATGGTACATATCTAAAGTCAACTCTCCCAGCTCTTAAAAACATACAAATAGTTCAATTCTTATATTCAAATGTGCACCCTTTTGAGTCAATATCTATTGATTCCTTAGTCTATATAGCAAAAATCATTTCTCCTTTGACTATGCATTTTTTGATGGAAATAACATGCCATTGAGAGATGGTAATTCACTTTATACCAATGTGTTTGATGCAAATTTTGACACTCTTTTATGGCCTTTACACAAGGCAGGGTACTCTTATATTTGTTATGTTTTTGCTATATTGCTGATAGTGACAGTTTAAGAAGCCTTGATATATTGGAAAAAAAAAAAAAGAAGTTCCTATCAAGAAAGAATTCTGGGTTGCCCAATTAGAAAGTTTTCTATAGTATCTATCTTCTTCCAATATGAAACAACAAAGTGAAGAAAAAAAAAAGATAGCAGAATGCAGAAGAAATAAAGAGCAGAAACAGAGATGGATATGAGTCATATGACCGAACAAAATGCAGAAGAAAGAAAGAGNACACCCTAATGCATTAGAATTCACTTTTCCATTGAGAGTTTTTGAGGACTTTGTTGTATCCTGAGGTAATTTGCTTTTGTAGAGAAGCAATATTATACTCATGATAGTGTAATTGTTCACGCCTCAAAGCCAACTTAGTTAGTCTCCATTATTGTTTTCCTAACACCATGTAGGACAAAGAACCACGTGACTTCCCACGTGCGAGGCGCGCGTGCAAGGTAATAATATATAAACTCATGCATGACACCGGAAATGACAAATGTGGCAAATGTGGCTGGTGGCAAGCCCCACATTGGGCCTAAGACACGTGTGAATAGGAGGCGTAATGGGTGGTAGACGGCGGGGCGTAAAATATTGGTAACCATGAGGTTCCACCTACGACCCCAAAAGTCCGGAAGTGAAGTGGAAAGATAAGGTTCATTGAACCGTGGCTCTATCTCAAACCCAAAAATGGCTCGAGCTGGGATAGCACTAAGGCTAGAACGATCTCTAAGGCAAGGTACATGTGGCAACAATAGAGAGCCAAGATGAAACGAGGGTGTAAATTTTCTCTGTAGTCATAAGCACAGATTATCATAGCCAAGAGAAGCAATTTAATGCCCACTGAAACCGATTTGGCAAATGCAGAGGAATCATTGTCATGGGGTTCTGATTTTTCTGCATTTGATGTCAAAATTTGGGTGGTTTGGTGAGATGGGTGTGCATTTCTTTTGGGTGATTTTGAAGGTGGGTCTTGTTTGAGCTTAATGGGAAGAGAAGCTATGGAGATGAAATGGAAGATGTTTGGAGGAGATGGTGATAAAGGGCCTTCGTTGAATGAGAAAAGGAGGAGCTTGAAAGTTGCAAGCTAAGAAAGGAAGAAGATTGTGGGTGCACCAAGATGTAACGAAGAGAGATTGAAGGGAAGGATAAGGAAGAGGTAAATGATGGGAAGGAGGGAGAGGAGCCTCCACAAGCCCTTTGGTATTCTTGCAGCTATGTAATAACAATAACATAGACATGAGATGGCTGTGATCCATACCTTGATGAACCTTTGGATTTCACTATCCATTTCTCTTTCTCTCTAAATCTTGGTTCTTTCTAAAGCTCTTAAAGATCTCAAAATGAAGATAAAGCAGCACTCATGGACATTGGGGTAATGGATATATTTTCGTCTTTGGTTTTAAGCGTTTTAGGTGAGAACTAAGAATGGGCAATTAATTGCTGATGTAAATGTCGGGCAGTGAACAATTTATTTATTTTGCCTACTTTATTGCCAAGTGGGTCTCTGTTTTTGGTTGTTGATCTGGAGATGTTTCAAGATGTGTTCCTCCTCTCTCCTCTTTGAAAGAGGGAACTTTAGGGTTTGATTAGGAGTTGAAGAGGAAGGATACAAGAGGAGACAAAGAGAAAGGAAAAGAAGAGAATGGGAGAGATTTTTCTCTCCCTTATTTGTATGATTAAAATGAATAAAATGAGAGAAAAAAAGAAATAAATAAAAATTTATAATTTTACAACTTTATCATTTATTTATAAAGTAAATATATTTAATATAAGATTTAATAGATTTAAATGTACTACAGGTCCCTATAGTTTGGACAAATTTTGAATTAGGCCTCTATATATTTTTTTTCCTCTTTTAGGGTCCTTATAGTTTGAAATTTTTTTAATTGAGTCCCTATTATTACCTTCTGGTTATAATTCTGTCAGTTTAGTGTTAATATAGCAAATGACTTGTCTATGTGACAATAAAAGAAGTTGACATAGTGCCAAAGTGGCACAAAAATTGTCATTTTATCAAATTTTGGCTCAAAAAAGTGTATAAAAAATTGATGAAGTGACAATTTTTATGCTATTTTATTGCCACACAGACAAACCGTTTGTCATGTCAGTATTAAACTGATAGATTTATAACCAGAGATGATGACAGAGACCAAATTTAAAAAATTTTAAACTATAAGGATCTCAAAAGAAAAAAAAAAATATTATAGGGATTTGATTTAAAATTCGTCCAAATAACAAGGACTTATAGTATATTTAAACCGATTTAATAATGTTATATAAATAGTGTTTAAAAAAGAATTTGAAGAAATAAATCAAGGTGTAATAGTAAACTACTCTTATTTCCTCTCCAAATCCCCAAAATTGAAAGAACACAAAAGTGAAGGTAAAAAAAGAATGTGGAGGTTTAAATTTACTCATTGGTTTCTTTTTCTCTTTTAATCTTGAACTCCCAAACAAGAGGATGGACAAATTTATTCCTTTTCTTTCATCTCCTTTCTCCCCAATTTTAATTCCCAAACAACCTCTTTAATGTTTTTCTTCCTAGTTCATGAAATATTTTAGTAGCATAAAAAGAATGGCAAGGAGAGAAAGAGAGAGAAGAAGGACGGTCAAGAGGTTGAATACTGGGGAAAAGAAGAGGAACAAGAGCTTGCCTTTGGTTATTTTTGAGGCTATCAAATAGCAGTAAATAGAGCTGGAAATAAGCCAAGCAACTCATGGCTTGGTTTGTCCCGGCTTCCTAACGTTAGCTCATCCACCAAACGAGTCAATTTTAGCCAAATAATATGACTTATTTAATATAAATGAGCCAAACTCAAGCTTCACTCTTTTTGACTCATATATATATAGTTAAAATGTAAAATTATGATTTGAACCAAATGAGTCAAGTTATTGAGCTGACCTAAGTTAAATTAAATTGAGCTTCCTTGGTTCATTTTGGCTCATATTTGATTTTATGTACTACGATACAAATTGGATCAAGCAGCTCATCATCAGATAAGCTTAACTCAAGCAAAGCTTGAGTAAAGAAAATTAGCTTACTCAAACTTAAGTCAATTTATGAGTTGACCAAGTCATATCAAGCCAAGTCAAGTTGAAGCTCAACTTAACTTGGCTTGGCTCGACTCATTTCCAGCCTCGTTAGTAATACAGCATGTCTTGATTAAGCTCTTGTAAAAATAATGTTTGACTAGAAGTGGTATACTTTTTACACACTTGCAAATTCACATCTTTATTTTATTTTTTTTACATATTTACATATAGTATTATCTAATTAATGTAACTTATTTATATTTTAATTAGATCCACATGGAATTNCTCTGTATTTATTATGTGCTTTCTCTCCTTTCTCAGCATATTAGGCTCTTATAAAAAATAAAAATAAAAATTTTAATTTTAAATTTTGAAATATGTGCTATTTTTTAGTTTGGTCTTTTAATTTTAAAATTCTTAAACACAAATGTTTCAATGTAAGGTCTCTAGTGGTCCAGTTGTTAATTAAGTCATTGGCAAATGCTATATCCGTAGCCTATAGGCATACTTATATGTAATAATAATATGTATTTTATATGCGTGTCTAATAATTGCTCAAAGGGAAATAGAAGTAAATGATTGAAAAGAAATTGTTACTCATCCCACATAATTGCCTACCACTATTAATTTAAATCGTTTAAATTAATACCAATGAAGGTTGGCCTAAGTGAAAGAGGCTCTGGTCATTTAAGTAAGTGGTCTCGAATTTGAGCCTTTGTAGATGTAACACACTTTTTTGGGAGAGGTTCCCGCTTTGGCGCCCGAGAGTATCTCGATGGATTAGTCCTAGGCAACGCTTGGGAATATATTGGGAAATCCAAAAAAAAAAATAATTGATGCAGTTTTAAATTGGTGTAGTGGGTTTTTGTAGGAATTGAGTAGTAGAAAAACATTACTACTCGAGAAAAAAAAAAAATGTTTGGCCTATAAATTTTTGAGTAGTTTTTAATTAGCTATACAAACAGAAAATGTTACATACATATATTAAGGTATACGTACATGCAACATTTATGAGTCGCTTGACATTGACATATAGATNAATTTAAAACATTTTGACTATAAATTTAATAATAAAAAAATAGACATATCTTTCAACAATCAAAGCAATAATTTTCTCTTACCTTATTATTTAGGTAGAGCATGTGAGGCTAACATCAAAAGCCCTTATCAAACATTTGAGAGAACAAGGCCAAAAAAAAACACATTTGAGAGAACATTAAGCATTTTTTTTAAAGAGCAAGTGGGAGGCGCACTTGCAAGGTAATATTAAAAGATTTTTTTTTTTTTTAATCCAAGAACCATGATCCCAACCTCTGAATAGAGCTAAACTTACTAAATCTGAGGTGAGCTATCCAAGGGTCTCGTTGTCAAAGCATTTACAGTTGTAGTTTTATGAGGTAGAGCGCTTTGAGCTTCTCATTTTGTCAATGAAAGGTCTCGAACACAAGACTCTCTTCTTACGAAGAGAGTTTTATGACCAACTGATCTACAGTCCAATTGGCAATATTAAAAGAATACTAATTGCATAATTTTTTATTTTACAAACTTATATAAATCTATTGAATTCAACTAAAGTTTGCTTTTCGAATTTAAATACAATTACTAACATAACTTTATAAATTTGTCTACAAATAATAAGAGTTTATACATATTGCAACTATGAAGCTATTTTGATTTTTGACCAATTATAACTAAATTTCACTATTGTACTTGTTGTAAATATATTAGTTTAGTGGTAACATGGAGTTGACAAAACCTCTCATAATTGCCAACTCTTGAATAATTCTGTCATCCAAGCCATTCCTCATTAGGTGAGGGTAAAACAACCACTTTAGGGTAATTGCCAGAAACAACATCGTGAGTGGCCCAGACACCGCCCCGTGCAACCGCCACCTCAATGGTGGTGCAAATGCCATGTAGGACACAAAAACACATGACTTCCCACCGGATACAAGCAATGAGGTGACGGCGGCGGCGATCGAGTGGGCCCCACAATGGACCTAAGAAAGGGTTAGAGAAGCGAGGGAGGGGATGATAGACGGCAGGGCATAGAAGAGTAGGAAGCATGAGGTTCCATCTACGACCCCGAAAGTCCTGAAGTGAAGTAGAAAGATAGGGCTCATTGAACTGTGGCTCTATCTCAAACCCAAAAATGCCTCCACCTGGGGCTGCACGCAGGGCAAGCAAAATTTCCAAGGCAAAGTACGTGTAGCCAATATAGGCAACCAACAAGAAATGAGGGTTTAGATATTTTTTGTTGTCAACAGCGCGGATTATTATATTATAGGCAAGAGAAGCACTTTTGTGCCTAATAAAATCTCTTTGGTGACTATAGAGAATTCCTGGGGTTTTGGTACTTGTGCATTTGAAGTCGAATTTTGGTGAGATGGAGCTGTGTTTCTTTTGGTTAATTTGGAAGATGGGTCTTGTTTGAGATTAATGAGAAGAGAAGCTATGGAGATGAATTATGGAATTGTTTGGGAGAAGTGGTGATAAAGGGCCTTGATTGAATGATAAAAGGACCGGTTTGAAATTGCCAAGCCAAGCAAGGAGTAGAGGTTCAAGGGAAGAGTGAGGAACATGTAAATGATGGGAAGGAGGGAGAGAAGCCTCAAGAAACCCTTTGGTATTTTTGCTGCTATGTGATAACAATAACATAGGCATATCATGACTGTGATCCATACCTTGATGAACATTTGGAGTTCACTATACATTCATCACTATTTGAGGTCACTATTTTCTATATAATAAATACAATTAATTCTATCTAATTTTGATTGGTAGCTACATTCATATGTGTGTACACAATTACAACCGCAAGCTTTTTAAATATACCAAATTAATACAAGCATTTTGACATATAGAATGATTGAATAAGACCATACATACACTGCAACACACAAGAAATTTTAGCCAATTATAATTGAATACCACTATTTATATTTATTGCTAATATACAAGTGCAACGGTAACTTGGACTTAACAAAGTCTATCATAATTGCATATTTCCCTATTGTTCTTCTATCCACACCATTCCTTAATAGCTGAGGAAAAAATAGCCACTCGCATGTAACCACCAAAAATGCAACCGTGAGCGGCCATGACACTAGCCAGTGTAACCTCCATCCACGGTGCACCATCACCTTCTTCACCGCCACCTCAGTGATCATGCACATGCCATGTAGGACAAAGAACCACGTGACTTCCTACGTGGGAGGCATGCGTGCAAGGTATGGTCTGGATTCCTGCAGACCCCTTTCTTAAATTTCTTTCATTGATCTTGCCTAGCTATGTTTAAGCCCTTATTTTTTCATTTCAAGTCCTCCTTTTCTTTTCACCAATCTTGCCTACTGGAGGACTAATTTGTCAGTGGAATAATAATTCAATGACCAATTTGTCACCAAAAATTTTTGAATGATGAATTTGTCAGTAATTACATTTTTCAAGAACTAAAAAAAAGTTTTACTCTAATATATAAACTCATGCATGACACCGGAAACGACAAATGTGGCCGGTGGCAGGCCCCATATGGGGCCTAACACACGTGTGAATTGGCGGCGTAATGGGTGGTAGACTGCGGGGCGTAGAATATTGGTAACCATGAGGGTCCACCTATGAGGCCAAAAGTCCTGAAGTGAAGTGGAAAGATAGGGTTTATTGAACTGTGGCTCTATCTCAAACCCAAAAATGGCTCGAGCTGGGATTGCACTAAGGCCTAGGATGATCTCTAAGGCAAGGTAAATGTGGCAACAGTAGAGAGCCAAGATGAAACAAGGGTATAAATTTTCTCTGTAGTCATAAGCACATATTATTATAGCCAAGAGAAGCAATTTAATGCCCCCTAAAACTGATTTGGCAAACGCAGAGGAATCTTTGTCATGGGGTTCTGATTTTTCTGCATTTGTGGTCGAAATTCGGGTGGTTTGGTGAGATGGGTGTGTGTTTCTTTTGGGTGATTTTGAAGGTGGGTCTTGTTTGAGCTTAATGGGAAGAGAAGCTATGGAGATGAAATGGAAGATGTTTGGGGGAGATGGTGATAAAGGGCCTTGATTGAATGAGAAAAGGAGGAGCTTAAAAGTTGCAAGCCAAGAAAGGAAGAAGATTATGGGTAAACCAAGATGGAAGGAAGAGGTAAATGATGGGAAGGAGGGAGAGGAGCCTCAAAAAGCCCTTTGGTATTCTTGCAGCTATGTAATAACATTAACATAGACATGAGATGTCTGTGACCCATACCTTGATGAACCTTTGGAGTTCACTATCCATTTCTTTCTCTCTACCTCTCTTTAAACCTTGGTTCTGTCAAGGAAAGGAGATAAAATGGAGTACAGCATTATAAGCAATGCATTTTCCTCTTTTGCTATTGGTAAGAATGGCTAGTTGGTTGTTGGATACTCATTAATTTTGTAGCCCATAATATACAATTTTTACACCTCTCTCTCTCTCTCTGTTTAGAGAAAGGATTTCTTTTTTCCTTCTGAGTTAATGAAATAATCTAGCACAAAAAGAAGACAGAAAAAAAAAAATGTCTAGTTGTTGAGGCAGGAAATTGATAATGATGTTTAGTGAGTTAATTAATATTATCGGTTGAGGTAGGCAATTGATAATGATGCTTAGGGAATTTTTCAAAATTATAACGTTATACAAACTCTAACTATTTCGGGAAAAATGGATATAGATAACAATCCTTTCTGGATATAAATAGATAATGGAAAATATTTCCCCTCAAGTATGACCATTGGAGATGAAAAGACTCAAACAATTTCGGGAAAAATGGATATCTTTTGATGTGTAAGAACATGTGTGGGGAAGGGGAGAAAATCAGAAAGAAGACAAACTAGAGAAATGAAGAGAACAGGTGTATACGTACTCATCAATAAAGGGAACACCTACTACTATATTCGTTTATCTCTCTTCGCTAACAAATTTCAAAATCCCCAATTCATTTTTACCCCTTTTAAAGTGTTTCACTACTTTCACAAAAAAGCTAACACAGTTTCAAAGAGATAACTTTATAAATTTGAAAAGGAGGCCAAATAATTAATTTTAGAAATCTTTTTCATATTTTATTTTATTGATTAAGAAATGATATATACAAGCACTAAAGCACAAAATGAATTTTCATTCTCTTATATCCTACACTAAAAAGTCTAGCTCTATCTATTACCAAAAAAAAAAAATATATCAATCATTCATAATGAAGTGATCACAATAATTATGCTTTATTTCTTTATTTATAAATTGTATGACCCATCTTTGGATAATATCCATCAATTTTCCCTAATAATTTTTGAAAAGAATTATTGTTAGGTTTCTCAAATTGATAAAAAAGATTATTTAATTTCAAACAATGTGGCATCCAAAATATTTTTTAGTGTTACGTGCTTGTTCCATTTGTTTTTTGAACATGATAAACACATGTGAAAGAATAATCACATGGCACTAAAAAGTAGAATAACCACATAGCACCAAATAGTATTTTAAAGATTTTACACAATACAAAATGAACCAAATTAAAAGTCCTCTATTTTTAAAATTAAATTATCTTTTTTGTCAACCTGAAAAACCAAACAATAAATTTCTTTTAATTTATATTGTTTATATACATCTCATGATCCCTGTTTCCTTCGAAAATTAGAGGATGAGATAATTCAAACTTAGAGACTCAACTTTATCAATTATCCACCTATATCAAATCAGTTATGGTATATGTGCTCACCATTCGAAACAACTAAAATAGGAGAAATTATATCTGCACACTAATATAAAAGGTGCAAAAAATTTCAATTTATACAAAAATAAAAGTTTAAATAGTTGCCTTTGTAGTTTAGATTAATCTAATTGAATATAAATGTTGTCGGTGTGCACAAGTCTAACATAGTTGCATTTGCAAGCTTTAGAAAAAAAAAATCTTTTTATTTTCCAAAAAGAAAAGAGAATAAACTTATTTTCTCGAATTTCACATCATATTTTATTTTTTAACCTTTCGGAGACAACTTACATTTTAGACCCAGGGTGCGTTTTTGACATGGGTAATGATAGAGAAATTTTACTATTAAAATTTTTTCACATTTTTACCTAAAAATTCTATGATCAAGAATCTTACAAGGCTAAAGGAACTTTAAATTGATCTAGAAAAAAAAATTGTTTATTTTTTTTTAATGTGTAAAAATTCCTCCAATCAAATTTCTTCTCCATTACCCCTATACCAACGCACTGCTAAGATAATATATATCTATATATAGAGATATATANGATAATATATATATATATATAGATATATATATATATATATATATATATATATATATATATATATATATATATATATATATGTTAACGGTTACAGTTAACTGCTGCAGGGACTTAACTAGTTAAGTTGGAAATGCAAGCAAATTGAAGCGCTACGAGCAGAGCAGTAATCAGTATTTTATAGGATGGAGGCTAAGCTACCTACCAACCCCTTATTCTACTCTCTTATGCTGCCACCTGCCACCCACAGACCTTTTACATCTCAGTATCATTGTCCAAAATCGCCAGAGAAAAAAGGAGCTCAACAATATGCATATGTCATGACAAAAATTATGCAAATGGAGACAACAAAGGAAAGAAGCCTACAACTATATCAGTGCTTACCATATCACCATTCTGAACATACCAATGGAGTCTGTCAACAATCTGCACAAGAAAAACTCATACCTTTAAGAAATGCTTGAAGGGTGTCATTATGAATTTTAATACAGAGGTAATATGAAAACTAAAATAAAATTACTAGAAACTCTATCTATGTGACATTCAATAAAGAAACTAACTCCTGCACAATAAAAAAAAATTTGGTAGTATTTTTAGTGTGAAAAGAGAATATTTATTCTCCAAATGCATAAATAAATCAGTAAGTACATAAATAATGTAGAGTAAAACCCTTTTTTAGTCTTTGGAAAATGTAGCCAATGACAAATTTGTCCTCCAAAAATTTTTGGTGACAAATTGATCATTAAATTATTATTTTGTTAACAAATTAGTCCTCCGGTAAGCAAGATTAGTGAAAAGAAAATGAGGATTTGAAATGAGAAAATGAGGGCTTAAACATAGTTAGGCAAGATCAATGAAAGAAATTTAGAAAAGGGATCTGCAGGGGTCTAGAACTTTTCTCATTAAAGTACTGGAGGACTAATTTGTCAGATGGAATAATAATTCAATGACCAATTCGTCACGGAAAATATTTGGAGGACAAATTTGTCAATAGCTATATTTTTCAAAGACTAAAAAAGGGTTTTACTCAATAATGTAATTCAGTAAAATTATCTTTCTTTACCACATGCTATCTCAAAACTGTCCCATTTCCCCTTTCCAACTTATTCCTCAATAGAGAAAAGGGAAACAACTTGTCATTCATATCCCTTCTCCACATTTAAAATTAAACACTAGACTACATACAAAACTGTATAGAAGTGAGGAAATTAGAGTCCCTGACCAGATTTCTGAAAAGAGAAATTTCTACAGAAGATAATGAATGTTATGAACCAAAGTACATAATCCAACAGACTTAGAAGCCATCTGTCAATAGGACTATTTCCCAAATGAAGTTTCTATTTTCAGTCAAATAAACTCTAGTTCAAAAACTTAGTCAAAAGATGTAATATTATATAGCTACACCACTACTTATGGAAGTCAGAACTATGACAACTATTAGCTGTAAGAACAGTAGACCTGAAGGAACTCAACGTTGTTCTCCAATATATTTGCTCAACTTTATGCTGTACATCTTGCCCCAAACCACCCTCACTCAACCTTTTTTCTCTGAACTCATTTTCAACATAATACCAATAGCACCAAACAAAGGAAAAATACGTAATACAGCCACCTATCAAAATTCCTGTAAGCTACTTTCCTTACCCCTTCCAGTTTCTCCAATTGTGTAAAGTGGCAACCATAGGATGTGTAACGATTCCCGTAGAGAACAGGTGCAAGATATACCTTCAGCTTGTCCTGAAGCACATTAAAGGATAGTGACATCTTATGTTATTATTATTGACCTCTAAAACAATGATACAAATGACTTTCCTTACCAAAAGAAAGATTACACATATATCCTGATTCTATAAATATCAGTTCACTGACACAATCTTGATTTGAATATAATTATGGGGTATCATCAACAAACAAACAAGAAATGTTTTCAGCATTCCAACAATACCAAAATACTAATCTCTGTACTTATAAGCAAAGTAACTATGCAATTGTAGACTCAAGAAACCAAAAAAAGGCAAAAAAGAACTAAATAAAAAAGAAAACCTTAAAGCCGAGTACATACTAAAATGCTAAACATACATATGCCTCTTTAATTAACAGCCTAGTTAACACTGTTAAGAATAAGTTATTGGAAAGCTTCTCTACCAATACGTATCTGAACCATTAATTGTTTGCAAGCATGGGAACATCACCAAAATTATCACAATTGGACCCGCCAGGATCCTGTTTACAAATAATGTGGAATTAACACCTTTTTATATTGATATCTTTATTAAGTCACTAACAATTACACGTTTTCTTAAGTGTACAGTGGAGCTTACAACAATGACTGCTTTCACATGCTTTGACCTAAATGTAGTTTGACCACCAATTGCTTCTATGATGATGCTTCCATCATATAGATTTTTAACTCATTTTCCATCAAAATAACTTTAGCTTTAACAATTAATGTCATCAAATTAGTTACAGTTGCATGAAACAATGAGGCAGGCAGGAAACCTTATGAACAAGCCATCAGTAAACCATAGTAATTTAATTTCATTCGTAAACACTTGTACTCCTTTGGCATATGGACATATCACCTCAGATTTAAGTCAGAATCTTCAGCTAAAAGAAGTTGTGTCAAGACCACAAATCAAGCCAGGTAATTTAGCAAACAAGTCTCAAATAATTAGAGCCCAGGGCTGCGACTCAGCCTGGATCCAACATATAACAAACAGACTAAAATAATAAATACACCAAATATTATCCCCTTGTCCCCTCTCACAATCAAAACACATGAGGAACAATTACCACATATTTTCATGTACTGCTGCATTACATATAAGCAAATTAATTTTCAGAATCGGCCAAATCTCTCAGAACTACTATATTCAAATGACCACTGATATATAAGATACATGCCTAACACACAGAAACTATTTCATATGTCCGAGCAATTTTTTATCCATCAAAATTATTTAATTTGAAAAAAGAAAATAAAAAACGAGGAACAAGCGAGAAATAAAACAGATATATGGCTAAGCATGTAACTCATATAAGGCATTACCCAACCACAGGAATACCTTAGCATACCAGTGCAGATCAATAATAGTAAGCAAACTCCACTAATTAGATAGAGATAAGAGTGAGTGTGACAACTGATAAGTACATATTACCTCATCACATTATAAATTAAATATTTGAACTTTGTCTGTTTTGCAGGAATTAAACAAAGAATTATACATAAAGGCGTAAAGGCCCCTACCAGGCTACACAAGTTTGAAACTGAATCTATGGGGGTTTCGTGCGTCTGTGTGTATAAGAAGACATTTTATTGAAGAGTTGGAAGAAAGAGTAAACAGCATCTATGATGCACCACGTACAAAATGACGGGTAAATCTAGGAAATAGACATATAACAAGACATAGTAGATAAAATGTTAAGAAAGCAAAACAAGAATCCGTTGTTATGTCTACATAAGCTTCATTAGACACTCTCATCCAATCGCCATCATTGTTGTGCCTAGTGTCTACATGCAAACTATTCCATTTTTCCCTTGATAAAATTAAAAAGGGGCATTCAAGCAATGTTTTAAAAACCGGACCGGTGAGTGAACCGGTGTGGCAAAAAATGATTGGTCGGACCAGTCAGACCAAACGGTCGAACCAGTCACACTAAAAACATGTTTTTAAAAATTTATAACATAAGTACAATATAGCATATTGCTCATAAAATAACAAAAAATGACAACAAAACAAAGAAAAGTATTTAAAACTTACTCAAACTAATTCACAAAGAATAAACATAACATTATCATAACTTTTAATGAAACACAAGTCTCAAACTCACAATTCAAATACAACCATAATCTCAAACTCAAAATCTCAAAACAAAATATATAGCACAAACTTAATTCATCAAACACATTTGTCATCTTCATGCATTCTTCTCAAATTGAGGAGGATTTTGGTTGAGCCAAGCATGTGCCTCACTTAAGTCAATCTCACCACTTTCATAACTATTTGTTATACCAATTGAATCTAAGTCAATTCCTTCACTTTTAACTCCAAGTTGTGATTCTCCTTCTTCAAGGCATAGTTGCTCTTCATTGTTTCCTTCCTTTTGAATATTTTCTATTGGAATTGCTTCATCATTATAAAGCATATTCTCCAATTCATTATAATCAATAATTGGAGAGTCATCTTCTTCCATGACCCAAAATTCATTATTGTCTATACTCTCATAGTCAATAGGGTCAAAAAATGTCTTCTTTTTGTTATATGCCCTATAATTCAAGAACAAATATAAAATCAATATAAATCATTTGATCATAGCACTTTAGCCAAAAAAATCAAATTAGACTAAGAATTGGATAAAATACCTATTTTCCAAATGCAAATTATAATGTACATAGACAAGACCACTTAATCGTTGATGCTCCAACCTATTCCTTTTCTTGGAGTGTATTCTTTCAAAAACACTCCAATTTCTTTCACAACCCGAAGAAGATGCGGTTTGGCTCAAGAGTTGAATAGCCATCTTTTTGAGAGTTGGAGCACTATATCCAAAGTACTTCCACCAATCATCTAAAAAATATATATATCAGCAAAACCAAAAACATATAATCAAACAAGAATATCACAAAAAGTTAGTGTTGAAATCTTACCGGGCTTCATAGTTTTGGAAGATTGAAGAGCCTATGGCCGAGCAAAGCTCTCTAAATTTTTTTTTTCATACAACTCACATTCTTTCAAAAAATTTGACTTCCCAAAAGGCACCTTTGCACTCACAATATCCATGAATCCTTTCATAATTTCCATTTTGGTTAAGAAGTTGTGTTTATCATAAAAGAACAGGGGATTCAAGTAATAAGCAGTGGCATGCACACTTTGACGGAGTTGCCTATCCTACCTCACCTTGATAATCCTTGTATAGGTCTTGTATAAAAGCTTCTTATTCATGAATAGATACTTGATAGCTTTTCTAGCCCAATACATGCCATCATAAACATAGCCAAGTGAAGGTTTCTCATCACCATCAACAATTCTTAGCATGTGAATAAGTGGTGCCACAACTTTAACAACAACCTCACACGTTGTCCAAAACCTTGCATCTAAAACAACTTCCACAACATCCTTTGCATTTCGGTCTTTGTAGTATCTAGATTCTCTAAAAGTCTTACTAGTCACCAAAGCTTGTAAATCATGCTTGTGCTCAACAATGCTTTTCAATGCAATGAAGGTGGTTGCAAAACATGTTGGCCCTGGAAGTATGATTTCGATCTATCCTTCTCTTCTTCTTAGCCAAGCCAACAAAAATGCATGATTGTAAACAAACTTTGAAATCAAAGATGCACGGTCGACTATATCAATCACATGTTGTAACTTGCCAATGTCACCTAATATCAAATTTAAGCAATGGGCAGCACAAGGAGACCAAAAGATACTAGGATACTCATCAGTCAATAATCTTCTTGCTTTCTTATTATTGGCTGCATTATCAGTAACCAAATGTACAACATGATTATGCTTAACAAAATCAACCAACTCCTTAAACAAATTGCAAATAGTTTGAGCATCTTTAACAACATCAGACGCATCAACAGATCTAACAAAAATCACTCCCCTTGGACAATAGACAAGAAAATTAATTAGTTGCCTATTGTTTTAGTCCTGCCAACCATCACCCATAATAGTACAACCAGTTTTAGCCCAAGTACTTCTATAAGTTTCAAGCAATAACTGAGCCTCCTTTTTAAAATCATGCAATAACTTACATCTCAATGCATGATAATTTGGTCTTGTATAACCAGGACCCATTGCTATTATAGCATCTAGCATGGGCTTAAAGTAAATTGAATTTATAGCATTCATAGGGATACAAGTGTCAAAGAAGAACCTAGCAATAGCCAAATTAGCTTGATGGATAGACTTCTTACTTGCCATTGCAGTGTTAATTGATGGTTGACCTCCAGGAGTTGATCTTTGGGCAAAATAACCATCCAACCCACTTGCCTTTCGTTTACCCTTTTGTGCTGAAGTAGAAGTAAATATATCTTTCCCTTTGGAAGATTGAGATGGTGGAGGTTGAGCAGGAATCTCTTGCAAGTCTGGTGTATCTCCCTCAAAAGGAATGCAACTAGGTCCATATGGATTATGGTCTTCCCATTGGCTTTGTGATTGCTTCTTGGTTTCTTCAATTTCTTTCAAATTCTCTAGCATTTTATGGTGGACATCAAAAGACACCTTACCACACTTCTTAATATCTCCACCCTTTCCAGCAAGATGATTCTTCATTCTATGTATTCCTCCACATCTAAACAACTTCTCACAATACATACATTTAAGTACTTTTATGTTCCCATCTAAAATTTTAGTGCAATGCTCCCATGCTGGATTCACTTTTCCTCTAAGAGATTGTGATGATGCAGCACTTGAATTATGTTTAGAGGATGCCATCTTCAATAATACAAAACAAAAGCATTAATTTTACAATTTATTAAAAAATTACAGAAGTTGTAAGCTTTTTCAGAATGTATAAGCTTTTTCAAAATTAATATCAAATATGGATGAGGAAATGATAAAGAGTACCTATGAGCACTTGTGAAATCACTGTATTCACTCAAATGATTATGCTCTTTGTGGATTATGCAGCCTCTTTGCTTTGTTCTGCTGCTGGATGTTTGCACTTGCTGCTGGATCAAGTTATTTACATGTAAGTATAACTCAATAAACAAAAGGGTCCAGAACTACATTTAGTAATAAACAAAAGGAATAAAACCCATAATTTTATATAAGCATTGGCAACAGATCTCTTAACCCATAATTTCTGGGCAAGGGAGGAATAAAACCAATGCTAAAACATACATAACTTATAGAGCATAGCAGTGTCATAAATTATTTGGTTTCTATCCAAAAACCTATAAGAATATAAGGCAAGTACCAAAAAAAAAGGAACAGGTAAACAATGTTGAATGATCAATTCAAAAACCATCACTATAACAATCCCAAACTCAATTACTCTACCACAAGCCTCAAAGCTGGTTAGTTGACTCAACAAAAGAGGGGGAAAGACAATTGTAAGAATTCACGAACCCCAAGAAATAAAACAGTTTTCATGAACTAACAAAACCCCATATTTTATATAAGCATTGGCAAGAGATCTCTTAACCTATAATTTCTTGGCAAGGGAGGAATAAAACCAATGCTAAAATATACAAAACTTATAGAGCACAGCAGTGCCATAAACCATTTGGTTTCTATCCAAAAATAGTACAAAATCCAAAACAACTGCCTTACAACAAAAAGATCCCACATAGAAAGATAATAATCACAAAATTGATTTACAATGAGCATTTTGGACAAATTAAGTTATACAAGCTACAACATATAAAAGCAATAAATTTTTACTCAGATAAGTCTCATCCTATTTTACCAAGTACCAGTCACAATCATGAATTAATGGATAGAACATATGTCAAATTCAGCCATTGCATAAAATACCTCCGGACAACAAGTCCTCCAAGAAGCAAGTCCTCAAATTCAGCTCCCTTATTCTCCTTCCTTTCTCACCTAATCCAATCAAGGCAAAGTGCAATTAAATATTGCAACTTCAACACATCAATCAAAAGGCAACACCTGCCCAACTCTCTACTTTAATTCAATTAACATCCCAGAAGCTTAATCTTCACTCAATTTTATAAGTAGGCATCACTATTAAAAATATATTGTGTGCTTTCTAATAGAGGGAGAAGAGAGAACTGAACTAAGGCAAAAATCATAATGCACTCAAATTAATGCAAAATTATAGCTTCATCAGTTAATTGTGAGTCTGTGACTTCACAAACAGTTAGATTTCCAGCAATTTATACATCATCACATTCACACCAAAATTATAACACAATAACATCGACAACTACAAGGTACACTTGATTACCAAATATTCCAAACTTCTAAGCAATTCGACAAAGATACCATTTATATTTCGAGAGAAGAGGAAAAAAGTTAAAGTTCAAAGTAACAAGTTTATACCGAGAACATTTTGGGTACGATTCGCTCTTATGAGTTATGATGATCTCATCTGTGCCGGAAGGGGAAGAACGCAGTCTGTCGGGCTAAGTCACTGAGACTGAGACTGAGAGAATGGAGGCAGGAGAAGCAGGGAACGGGAGAAAATGAAATTGGGAATGAAGACCCTTAACAAACGACGCCGTTTTGAATTTTTTTTTCTTTTTTTTAAAAATGCTATCTTTGAACCGGCCGGTTATTACAAACCATACCGGTTCAGTGGCTTTACCAGTTCACACCGGTTCGACCGCCTAAACGGTTTACCCCTATAAATCGAACCTGTATCCTAATCGAGCACCGGTTGGACCACCCGGTTCGGTCTGGTTTTTAAAATATTGCATTCAAGTAAAGATTTTAGAAGTGATATGTATGAAGTACTACTTTTTCTTCTTTCATTAGCTATTCTATGTTATCCCGCAGGGTAAAAAGTTATTATTATTGCCAAAGTAATGAATCATTAAAGAATACATTTACAACAGTAGAACCTACTTATGGAAAGTTGGGCTATAGAAAACCTCTACTCATCTTATTTCTTGTCCTTGCATGCTCTTTTTTGTCAATGAGCATATGTATCTCAAGAACTAGCTACATTTTTGTACAGATTATTCACTTCTACTTTCTACATTCATTTCCTTTTATATAACATTCTCGAGACTATGGAGACGTCTCAATCTTTGCTAAATTTTACCGCCCTACCAAAAACATTTTAAGACATTTTATGTTTCCCCTTGTGTGATATCATGGCCTGAGGTGGATAAGGTAAAAATTGCTAGCATTGAGAAATTGCCCCCACCTACCTCAAAAATTTCTTGGGACATGCCAGTTTCTATAGAAGATTTATCAAGGACTTTTCCAAGATTACTAAGCCCCTGTGCAACCTCCTCTTGAAGGATGTCTCATTTGAGTTCACTAAGGAGTGTCTTCAAGCATTTAAAAAACTGAAAAAGACCTTGACCTCGGCACCCATCATCATTGTGCCGGATTGGTCATTGCCTTTCAAGCTCATGTGGGACGCCAGTGATTATGCAATTAGTGCAGTTTTGCGTTAAAGACGGGATAATTTGTTGCATGCGATCTATTATGCTAGCCGCACACTTGATCCCTCTCAGATGAATTATGCTACTACTGAGAAAAAAGCTCCTAGTAGTTGTCTTCGCCTTTGACAAATTCAGAGCTTACCTAATTGACTCAAAGTTAATAGTGTTCACTGATCACTTTGCCATCAAATACTAGTTGGAGAAGAAGGATGCCAAACAAGATTAATTCAATGGGTTCTTCACTTACAAGAATTTGATCTGGAAATTAGAGACAAGAAAGGCACTGAGAATCTAGTGGCAAATCATCTCTCCAGACTTGAAACTCCATATGAGTTAGGGGATACTGAGGTCCCTATTGATGACTCCTTTTCGGATGAGGAACTCTTTGCTCTTTTTACCACTATTCAATCATGGTTCAGTGACATTGCTAACTACTTAGTTGTCAACCTTCTACCACTGGATCAAAGTCACCATCAAAGGAAGAAATTCCTTTCAGTGGCTAAGCATTACTACTGGGATGAGCCACTCCTCTTCAAATATTGTTCCGATTCCATCATTTGAAGATGTGTCGCTAAAGAAGAGATGGAAAGTATTCTCCATCACTGTCATGCATCACCTTATGGTAGCCATTTTGGTGCAAATAGGACTGCAGCCAAGATCCTTCAATTTGGTTTCTATTGGCCTACCATTTTCAAGGATGCACAAGCTTATGTCTCAGCTTGTGATCGATGCCAAAGAACGGGTACTATCTCACGCCATCATGAAATGTCATTGAATAACATTCTAGAGGTGAAGTTGTTCGATGTATGGGGGATAGAATTCATGGGTCCTTTCCCATCTTCCTACAACATCTAGTACATTTTGGTGGTAGTGGATTATGTATCTAAGTGGGTTAAAGCTGGATGCATCTACCAATGACTCAAAAGTGGTGGTAAACTTCCTCAAGAAGAATATCTTCACTAGGTTTGGCACTCCAAGAGCCCTTATTAGTGATGAAGGTACTCATTTCTGCAACCAATATCTTGGTGCTTTATTGACCAAATATGGAGTCAAACATAGGATTGTCATTGCCTATCACCCACAGACTAGTGGACAAGTGGAGATATCTAATCAAGAATTGAAATGGATTCTTGAGAAGACAGTCAATGCCAACAGGAAAAATTAGGCAAAGAAGTTGGATGATGCTTTATGGGCATACAAGACATCATTTAAGACGTCCATTGACACATCACCATACCGGTTGGTGTTTGGAAAAGCTTGTCATTTGCCAGTTGAAGTGGAACATCATGCATATTGGGCCGTCAAGAAACTAAACTTTGATCTCAAAGTTACGGGTGACAAGAGACTCTTTCAGCTCAATGAACTCGATGAATTCCACCAAGATGCGTATGCGAATGCCAAGCTCTATACAGAAAGAACTAAGACATGGCATGACAAACACATCCAAAAGCATGAGTTTACTCCGGATAAAAAAGTTCCCTTGTTCAACTCCCGCCTTAAGCTATTCCCAGAGAAACTGAAGTCTAGATGGTCGGGGTCATTCATAGTCGAAACAGTCTTTCTCCATGGAGCCATTGAAGTCAAGAGTGGAGATTGCAAGTCCAAGGTTAATGGTCAACGGTTGAAAACTATATGGATGATGATGATGAGTTTCCAAAATCATCATCACTCTCACCAACCCCAATTGACCTATTTCAGGTTGACGACTATAAACTAAGCGCTTGTTAAGAGGCAACTCATTCACTAAATCCTATCTTTTATTTTTGCTTACTTAAAGTCTCTCATATTTTCTTAATTTTTTCTTTCTTCGTAGCTTTGTGCCTACACAGTTGTAAAAACAAGTTTAGGGGTCAAGAGATGGCCAATTGTAAATGAAATGGCAAAATTTACAAGACTAGGCAGCACCTTGGACGCTGCAGCGCCCTGTCACCACAAAGCAACCAAGGGAGATAGAAGAATGGACACCGCAGCTCCCTACCACGAACCAACCACCAGAAGTCCAGACTCTGCAGTGCCTTACACAGGACGTCGCAATGCCCAGGTACATCCCATTGCCCTCCAACCAATGGTACCACCGGCAAAGCGCAAGGCAGTCGTTTCCCCTTCCAGGTCTCGCTCCAGCACTTATGACCGCAAAAAGTTTGTGCACAAGGAGGCTGAGGGCCGATTTCTAGATTCAGTAATCCACAAAGCCTTGGTGCCAGAATGATGCTTGATCTTCACCCGGGCCCACAACTATGAGATCCAGGCACTAGCCGATAGTAATGGCTGGTTGGATTTTGTTGCATAACTTGCCACCGCCATTGTTCTACTGGTAAAGGAGTTCTACGCCAACGTCAAATTCCAAAAGGAATTTATGGTGTTTGTAAGGGGCAAATGGGTACCCTTCGATGGTCGTTCCATCAATTCCCTATTTGGCCTCTAGAACATCGAGAACGACAACTATCTCCGCTACAGCCATGATGGTCCGAACTGGGACACCAAGATTAACACCCTATGCCAGCAAGGTACGCAGTGGAAGATGCGTGATGACACTCCTATTTCCTTCAAAGCATCGGCACTAGAGACAGTTAGCAAGGTGTGGTGTCATTTCTTGTGTGCCTGCCTCATTCCTACTGGACACCTCAATGAAGTCACCACAAACCGGGTCATTCTTCTCTACTACATCGTGACAGGCCGATCCATCGACATTGGCACGCTTCTCCAGTAATCTATCTTGCATTACATTGACAGCACCAAAGGCACTGCCTTCAGCCATCCCTCAATGATTCAGATGCTGTGTCAGTAGGTCGGGCTAGAATGGAAGGCTGATGAGGAGTTGCTTCATCCGAAGTAACCATTGGACGCCACTGCACACCGCCTCCAGAGTTGGAGCCAATACTCTAGTGCACCACCACCACCGCCATGAGAGTAGGCACTTGCCCGGACATCACTATCTGCTCTCGCCTAGACCACTGACACCTATCCCTCAAGCTCATCAGGGTCTGGCCTTGCCCATTTGAAGCATCAGATGTCTCGACTCCTCCAGCATGTGGACTGTTCCGACCAGTTTATGCATAGAGTTGACAGATTCATGGAGCGTGTCGATGCATTCTTCGAGCACTAAATGAGTTTTAACACTCACTTGGCTGAGTATCATAGCCAGTGCTCCGCCACTCAGGGCTCAGCCATTCCATCATTTCCCCTACCACAGATGCTTCTGTCTTACACTCCTAGAAAAGATGAGGACTTCAGTTCCACCGATGAGGACTTTGGCGACATAGACAACATGTCCAAAGCTTTCTAAGGAAGTATTTTTCTTTCTTTTTGATCCATTGAGGACAATGCATGTATTAAGTTTGTGGGTGAGAAAAAAAGTTGTTGTTGATGTTTCTAGTATTTATTTTTCTTTTTCTATAACTTATAGTAGTGGGTAGATATAATGAAATGATAACTGTGTAAGTTTGAAACTTCAGGGTCAATGATAAAATATTTTGAGTAGTTATTTAGAATTTTTTTTGAAAAAGATGCATAACTTGATGGTGTATGACTACTCTTCTGTGATTTTTCTTCTACATTAACTCTCTCCTTGAACACAATCGAGCACTTGATCATGAGCATTACTTTTAATAAGTTACTTGAAGAAAATTTATGCATGCTTAGCAATTCTTGACCTTATAAGAACTCTAGAACTAGTTTGAATGCCACTTGAGGCGAAATCCTAGGCTTTGAGACATTAGAGAGATGATTTAGGCAATGTTTGGATCAGTTAAGCCTTTCAAAGACAACCCATGTTTATGTATCCCCTAAGTAACCCCATTTGAGCCTGATATTTAGCCTTTTCTTTGTCAACTCATGTGAAAATCCAGAACCTCCAATATTTTTCCTACCCTTACATTCATGACACACACAGATTCTAGGAAAAATATTGAGAGCACAGAAAAATATAGATTGGATGGGTGGAGAAATAAACCTTGAAAAATGTGCAAGTAGAATGTTGCTTCTTAACTCATGAAAAAGAAAGAAAAATGTTGGTTTACCCCTCAAATCAGTAAAACAAAAAAAAATTGGGGGATGAAATCAACCATTCAAGAAAAAGCAAGAGGAAAAAGAAAGCACAATCAAATGAAAGTAAATAGAAAAAAGAATCAAGGTGGTTGACAATGTAAGAAAGGAAGATAATGAAAAGTTGGGTGAAAACTAAGTGAAAGAAGTGCTCCAGAATCCTAGCTGAGGTGATGTGTCATGGGTGAAGTGAGCCATTTTGACAACCTTTTTACCACACCCTAACCATAGCCCTACATTACAAGCTTTGAAAAGACCTTTTGATCTTTAATGTTGATAGTGAGCCTACATTATTGGAGAGTGACATGATAACTAGCTTATGAAGTTCCTTGCTATTCCAATTGAAGGGTCTACTTCTATAAGTAAAAGCATGTATAAATTGATTTATATTTCATTAGGTCAATGTACATGGATACACATACACACTCAAGGAGTTGGTTATTCATGAAGAATTTCAAAGATAGAGTAAATTACCGGTTTAATTTTAGTATTTCTTTTTATGAATTCTGATATTTTCTAACATTTGAGACCTAACAGAGGAGTAAAGCTGAAAAGTTTTTTAGTAGTTCTAGAATTGATATTAGTCATTGGCTTTTGCTTGAGGACGAGCAAATTTCAAGTTTGGGGGTATTTGATAAGCCCGTTTTATACCACTTATCTTGTATTAATCCCGATTGACTTTTGTTCATTCTTGAGTATCTTAGGATAGATTTTCACAAATTATGATTCATTTTGTAGGTTTATGTTTTGGAAGACCTTGGAAGCCATTTCGGTGCAATTCGGTGCAAGAAAGACGTTAAATTCGTGAATCTTGGAATTGGAGGCAGGGACCTGGGCACCGCAGGCCCTAGTACCAAGGCTGCAGCGCCCCTCTTAAGCCAAAATTGGATTTGTTCAGGGAGCTGGGCGCCGCAGCACCCACTAGGCAAGGACCCTAAGGCTGTAACGTTCAAACCCAAGGCTACAACCCCCGATGGTCAACTCAAGATTTGACTTCTAAGAGTCCAAATTTCACTAGGATTCTTATTTTATTTTAATTATTTTTTCTCTTAAATTTCCTAGGACCTATAAATAGGACTCTAAAAGACTAAATTAGGGTTCCACACGTTTTTACACAAGAGGCAAGAAGATAAGATAGATCAAGCTTGAAGATCAGTGTTTTCGTCATTGAATCGTCATCTACAAGAGTTTATTTCTTCATCTTTTCTGTAACTTATGCTTAACTTGCATGTAAAGATGTTTTTGCTATTTGTTATGAACTAATTCCACCATTTAGGGTGGAGATGTAGCCTAGCTTAGGGCGGATTGTAATTCTACAGATTTAATCAAAAGATCTTCTAATTAATTGTCTTTTTCATCTCCATGCTTATTGCTTCTTTTTGACTGGCCATCATATTAGATGAATTGATAATTACAATGATATCGGGAGGTTAGTTGTAATTGAGAATCATAGGGATTAAGAACATAGATTCCATAAGGGATAGGGATATACCTTTATGATTTATGTAGCTATTAAAGAGAACCATAAAATTAATTGATTTTCCAAATTATTAACAATTCACATAGGAATATAGTCTGTCCATAAATTGAAAATACATTTGTTTGAGAAAGGCTAATGGATAAATTAGGGTTCTTGGCTAGCAATTAAGAAGATTATATTGGGTTAATGAAATAGAAGTAACAGTTCTAACTAGCTATGATGAAATTGAACCCTAGATACTCTCATTACATATTTTTACTTGTTTTACAATGATTGCCTTTCATTTAATATTTTGCATTTCAATATTGTCATAATTCAACCAATCATCTAGATAAAATTGGAATACGCCCAATTTTTGTACTTAGTAGCCACAGTCTCCGTGGGACGATACTTTAACTCACATCTCTATTACTTGATTACGATATGTACACTTGCATACACTTTTTACGTAACAATGAGCTTCTCATTAAAGCTCTAATTCATTCAGTTAAGACAACTTACAAACTTACAAAAAAATAGAACTCTCCATATGCATAAATTTTAAGCTATACAAATAGTAAATTTTAAATTCAATTGATTCATTTAGACTTTTTTTTCCCTATAAAACTATATACAACTAAAGGAGCACCTAATCTAAGCCAAGTAGCTTTACATAACAATTTAACCCAATATATGATTCATAGTATAATTACATGTTCAAACACATATATAACCTTTTCTATCTTCTGGCATTTTCTACTTTATACAGGCACCTGGACAAAAACCAAAAGGTAACATTCCAAACTAGCAACCATTATATTTTAGAGCACCAAATATTAGGCAAATAGGGCCTAGAGAGGCATAAAAGTTAGCAAGGAATGCTTAGCACTAAAAAAGTCTAAAGTGGTGCACCACTAACATGGCTTTGTAGTGTGGGATTGGGGGGGGGGGGGGGGGGG
>QAOA01007546.1:131755-154087 GCA_003255065.1 Cercis canadensis | reverse complement strand
GGGAGTGGGGGGGGGGGGGGGGGGGGGGGGGGGGGGGGGTGACAGAAAACACACCATGCATGCATAACAATGATCTCCATGTTGCTAGAAATCCAGCACTTTTATAATACAGGATAGCATACAATACAACCTACATATAGACAGGTCTTAGGGAAAGTCATTTTCAGGATAAGTATCAGCACATATCTAGGCTCTTTCTAGAAATGAAATCATACAACTTGATCACACACGCAGTTTGACCTTTTTGATTGCTCTCCTTATCACTATCTTTTTAACAATTTTTTGCTTGGCTTACTAGGTTTGGCATTTTCTACTTTATATAAGCATTTAAATTTTTGTTCTAATTAACTGTCTAATTGTTCTAAGAAACCAATTTACATTCAAGTGACAGTGGATCAGTTGGACTTATTATTATAACAATATCCCATAGAAGCAAATACGACAATCATTGTCCCACCACAACAACAAAATGTGCACTACTTTCTCAACCCATGTGAACCTCTAGACCACAATATAAACTTGTGCATAACCACACTATCACAAAAAATTTAATTTACATGCTTCAAGCACTTGACAGTGAACAACACCTCCTTTTAGATGGAGACATACAAGAGTTTGGAAAACCTCACCTGTTAGAGGATGAAGGACCTGTTATCTGCAGACTTCTCAAGGCTTTCTTTAACTAGTTTATCTCCTTCGATACTCTTCTCCTACTGATTAAGAGAGTGAGAAAGGGATTTCACAAGGCTTACGTCTTTTTCTTTGTGAATTACAGAATGCTTGCCATCATCAGCACTTCGGATTTCAACCAATTGCCACTGTGAGCAAAGGGACTTCAATGCTTTGGGGCTTAGGGTTCCAATTTGGGAAAATAGCGATTCCCACAAGAAAGGGAAATGGATTCCAATGATTGTGATAGTGAGAAAGGGAAATCGTGATTTAGGGCTTAGGGTTCAAATTCCTAAATTGCAAAATCCCTCATTCACGTCACGATGATTTCAATTCCAGGTCTTTAGAATACGGGGCCGTATGGGTAGGACGAAATGTTTTCTTCTCTTAATAAAATGTCATCGTTTTACGTGTGTTACACCAGTAACCAGCCCAATTGCCATGTCAGCTTGCCAAGTCATCAACTAACGGCCACATCAGCACTTAACGTGCCACATGGCAATTTTTTGTTAAATCTCACAATAGACCCTAGTGGAGGACTAAATTGGCAGACGGAATATAAGTTCAAGGACTCAACTATCACCAAAAATTAATGAATAACTAAATTGTCAGTAATAACATTTCTTAAAGACGAAAAAGGAGTTTTACTCTTAAAATAAATAGGCATGCCTCTCCACTTGAATAGACACATCTCTTCATTTGATTCTTCATCCTTTTGAAGAGATACAACTCTTTACACTTTAAAAAATACAACTTTTCATGATTATTCATACACAGTAAAACTTGAATATTTACAAACTGACATTAAATTTTCCAATACGTAACACTAGTAATTGGTTTAGACTTTTAAAGGGCTTCATGTGCAGTATGCAAGATCACTCGTCTTAATTTTTTTGATTGAATTAAACATAATGGGCGCATAATTAGTGATTTATGTCAAATACTTAAATTATCCAGAATTGGCAAATAATTCAAAGCTAGAACATTCTCTTGAGAACATGACCTTATGATATTAAATAGTAATTAAAAGAACCTCTCCAATAAGTGGTTATATATATATATATATATATATATTATTTATTTGCTAACTGGGGAAGTTAGATTAACGTTTGAATCACAAGACAGATATTTGATCGACCTACTCAAGTTTTCAAGGATATATAGATCCAAGGAACTGGTTGGTTATATAAAAAAAGGAAAGAAAGGGAAAAAGGATGGCCCCAACGCAACGACCACTGCGAAATTCTGTCACTAGCTACATTGTGGGCAAGGCTTATATGTATTGAAGAGAAGGGCAGTCATAACCCACATGCAGAAATGTACCAGCGTGCCTCCTTATGTGGTACAGCTTAATGGTACAGAGACACAAGTGCAATTATAAATCCCTCATGCACTCATGCAATCATATGCGTGCTTACGCCCCACATCGGACACTTCAATTATGTGTTTCACTAATTGGTCAACGTAATCACCATCTTGGACTCTATTAGTCTCTGGAAATAAAACCAAGGACAATCCAAACCTTTTTCCATTCACNTTTTTTTTTTTTTTTTTTTAATAGAAATAGTTGTAGGATTGTCATTACTGCAATGTAAATTGCGTTGGCCCCTGTCATTTCAATTGTAGTTCTTTATCCTTCATTATTAATTGAATGTAAATTTCACCATCATTCAATTTGGCTACACTAAATATCTGTTTATCAGCATTCTTTTGAAGTTTTTACTAACGTAAGCAACCTGAAAATCCTTATCGGAAGATCCTTTATCTTTTTGAGCAAATATTGTAGACGTTGATATATATTACCTGGCCAAAAAACAAAATATTACCTTAAATCTCACTTATATATATATATATATATATATATATATATATATATATATATTGATTTATTTATTTTTATTTTTTTTTCTAGCTAGCCTTGCTTCTCATAAGCTATAATTGGAAGGTAATATCAACTCTTAAGTGTATTGTAATCTGCAATGTCAATTTTCTTTTGTACTTTAGGGTTGTGCAACATGAAGAACCTTCAAGAGTTGGATTTGAGTTCCAATAATTTACATGGAACTTTGAATACATGCTTGGTAACTTGACAACACTTCGAGTTCTTGATTTCTCATATAACAATTTAAGCTGTAGAATACCATCACCTATCATTGCTAGCCTCACATCCCTTGAGTATATTTTCCCGAAGAGAAACAATTTTGAAGGCTTATTCTCATTATACTCCTTGGCTAATCATTCAAAGCTTAAGGTATTATCACTTGGAGAAATGAACAGCAATAAGTTTCAAGTGGAAACTGAAAATCCCCCAAGCTGGATTCCTTCATTTCAATTGAAATTTCTAGAAATGGCCAATTATCAGGTGAACTTACCTACAAGAGCTATGCCTTCCTTCCTTTCATACCAACATAGCTTGAAATACATTGATCTCTCCAAAAACAACCTAGTTGGCATGTTTCGGAACTGGTTGCTTGTGAACAACCCAAAGCTGGAATATTTGTTCTTGAATGATAACTCTTTCATTGGATCATTTCAACTACCCACTCATCTAAATCAACACATGGATCAACTGCTTCAATTTGACATAGCAAACAACAAGATCCAAGGTTGGATACCTAAGAACATAGGATTCTTCTTCCCACGTTTAAGTTATCTATGTGTCTCAAGCGATATATTTGATGGCAATATGATACAATAAGCATGGGCTATAGGAGTTATGGGTAGATAGGTATCTTATCCTTATCTATTGTTATTATTATAGTTCCCTAGTTATCTTTCAATTAGTATTATTATCGTATTGGGTAGTAGTTGTTTAGTAGGAGTCTTGTGGCCTTTTGGTTATATAAGTGTGGTAGGTCGCATTGTAAAGTAATCAATCATCAATAAACTAGTTCTTAGTTCCCTGTTGCATCATTTGGTATCAGAGCCATCACCCACCACCATGATCAACACCTAGTAGAAAGTCTTCTTAAAATAGAGCACATCTTCAAAGAAGTGGAGCAAAGATGGGCTGAAATAATGCAAAGTTGTGCTGAAATACAAAAGAACCTCAAAGAGTATCGTGAGCATTTGAAGGAAGACGAAGAAGAAGGTTTATATCAAGAAAACACATTGAAGGAAGCTTTGTCAACCAAGCCATCAATGAAAGGTTTTCAAAAGGAAATGTTGCAAATCGATATCCCCTTAGAAGGCACACCTTTTGAAAATAACATCCACGTAAATCAAATAACCACAACTTTTGAAGGATTGCCCTTTATAGTCCAAGTTTTGAATCTGCCACCAAAAGAAGTTCTAGTAGCTGATGATGCCTTTCTCAACAAGTGCAAGAATGAAGTCCTCATTGCTTCTTCCGAAGACAAACCTTGGGGACAAGGTCTTCCTAGAAGGGGGGAGGGATGATACAACCCTAAATAGTTTTCTTTTATATAGTTTAGATTATCCTTATTAATTATCTATTAGGATTAGTAATGATCTCTTAATTAGAATGTATGTTCCTTGCGAACAAGGAACTACTTGAAGAGGGGAGGAATGATACAATATGCATGAGCTATAGGAGTTATGGGTAGATAGGTCTCTTATCCTTATATATTGTTATTATTATAGTTCCCTAGTTATCTTTCAATTAGTATTATTATCGTATTGGGTAGTAGTTGTTTAGTAGGAGTCTTGTGGCCTTTTGGTTATATAAGTGTGTTAGGTCACATTGTAAATTAATCAATTATATAAACCAATTCTTAGTTCCCTGTTGCATCACGATATTCCTGCTTCAATTGGAGAGATGTCAAACTTGAGGATTCTGGATTTGTCAGACAATAATTTTTCTGGTGAAATACCAAAACAAATTCTTGTGGGATGCATCTCATTAAGAAGTTTGAGGCTATCAAATAATAGTTTGGATGGGCAAATATTTGCTAACCCTCCGGATTGAAGATATTTAATTTATCTGAAGATGGATAACAACCAATTCAAGGGAACACTTGAACATGGATTATTGAGTGTTAATGCTTTATGGGTATTGGATATTTCCAACAATAAGTTATCAAGTAGGCTTCCTACAGGCTGGATTGGAAAAGTGTTCAATGGTTACTTAAGTGCGCCAAGGAACAACTTTGAAGGTGAAATACCGAAAGACATATGGAAACTTGACCTTGGAGTTATAAATCTCTCATAATAGATTCTCTGGTACACTACCTTCTTGCTTCAACGTGTCATCGTTAATTTATATTCATTTACAGGGGAATAGTCTCACTGGTATAATACCTGCAGCCTTATCTAGAAGCCCTCTATTGGAGATTATTGATTTGGAAGACAACAAACTTTCTGGAAATGTTCCGAAAACCATTTATGGGCTTAAGAATGTGATGTTTCTTTTATTGGGAGGTATTGGGTTGCAAGGTGAACTTGCCACTCAAATATGCAAGTTGAAAGAACTCCGTTTCTTTGACCTTTCACATAACAACTTCACTGGCTCCATACCCTCATGTTTCAATAATATACCATTTGCAAAGCATGGTCATTTCAACTTTTATTACAGGAGTGGTGTTGGGCTTTTGGTACAATATTCTCCATATTCACATAGGTATCGAACATTTTTCAAGCACCAATCTAGTGATCGCCCAGTTCTTTTTAAAGAGGGACTGCAACTTATAACAAAAAGTTTAGCCCTCTTATATAAAGGCGATATCCTTAATTATATGTAAGGGTTAGATTTATCATTCAATCAACTAATAGGAGAGATTCCAAGTGAATTAGAAGACTTATCAGCTCTCTATGCTTTGAACTTATCTCACAACCATTTGAAGGGAACAATTCCTAGAAGCTGCCACAAGTTGGAAAAGATAGAAAGCTTAGCCCTTTCTTACAACAATTTGAATGGAAACATCACTCTTCAATTACAAGATTTGAACTTCTTGGCCATTTTCAATGTGTCCTACAACAATCTATCAAGTAGAGTACCTAATCAAAAACAATTTGGGACCTTTGATGAGAGCAGCTATAAAGGAAATCCATATCTTCATTGGAATGACAGTAACAAAGGCATGCAACATTGCCAGTTCAACCAACTCACTTCCCTGACCTAGAGAAAAATGAATCTGCAATCGAGTTCACTGCCTTTTTTGGAGTTTTGGTGCATCATTTGTTATGGTACAATTGATTTTGGTGGGTGCCCTTTGGATCAACCCTCATTGGCGCAGACAATGGTTTTAATTTATAGAGACCTCTATAAATGTATTGGTCAGTTTTCCCAGATGCATTGTACTAGAAAGCTAGCAGATCATCTAAGATAAATTGCTCAAGAATGTTACACATATTCGTAATTTTACTTTCACGCCTACCAGAAAATAAACATACTTTTTTTTATTTTGAAATGATGATGATGATACTATCATGCAAAGTTGATGTTATAGTTACTGATAGCAGATGAAGTTATGTGTTGCAGGTTTAAGTGGCTTCTTTCAATCGAGAAATTATTAAGCTTTGATTACTTAATCAGTTAAACTATAAATTTATCTGCTGGACCTATTACACCAAAGGTGATCACAAAGAGAAAGAGAAAGACTGTGAAAGAATGAATTGTATTGAATTGAATTAAGTGTTTACACAGTAAACGTATATATAGCAGAAGCACTTGGCTCTGGTGTGAAGAATAATAAACCAATCAGATTGAGAAATAATCTAACTAACTAAAACTAAATATCTAACAGACTTGCTGACATGTCTAATACTCCCCCTCAAGGTGGGAGATAAATGTCTAATACTCCCAACTTGGACAATAAGTATCTGAACTGGGTGGCAGGAACTGCCTTGGTTAAAAGGTCAGCTAACTGATGTTGAGACTTGACATGAACAAGCTTGATGAAGCCAGAATTAACATGTTCATGTATAAAATGACAATCAATATCTACATGCTTGGACCACTCATGAGATGTAGGATTGGAAGCTAGATGGATGGTAGATTGATTGTCACAAAAAACCATGACTGAAGGAACTGGTATGGCAAAAACTCCGCATAACTGGTGCAACCATAAGAGTTCACTTATGACACTAGCTAGGGCTCAGTATTCAGCCTCTGCAAAAGACCTTGAGACAGTAGGTTGCCTTTTGGATTTCCAAGTGATGGAAGAATTTCCAATGAATACACAGTACCCCATGGTTGATCTTCTGGTATCAACACAGCTTCCCCAATTTGCATCAGCAAAAGCTATAATTTTGAGAGAAGATATGGAAGGAAAAAATAGTTCTTATCCTGGACTTGATTTAAGGTATTGGAGAAGATGATGCACAGATTCTAGGTGGGGAGTTCTAGGACAAGACATGAATTGGCTCAGCTTATTGACAACGTAGCTAATTTATGGTCTTGAAATGGTCAAGTATATGAGGCGGCCAATTAGTCTTCGATACATAGAAGCATCTGGTAGTAACTCTCCATCAGTTTTATTGAGTTTCAACTTAGGCTCCATTGGAATTGACATTGGTTTTGAAGCTGAGAACCCAATATCATCCAACAACTGCAATGTGTATTTTCTTTGTGAGAGAGAGATGCCCTTGGTTGAAGGAGCTATCTCCAAGCCAAGAAAATACTTCAAATCTCCAAGGACCTTGAGCTTGAACAGCTGTTGCAGTAGCTGCTGCACCAGATGAACCATCCTGGCATTTAGGCCTACAAGGACTATGTCATCAACATAAACAAGAAGAATGACTTATGTTGCTCCTTTGCCAATTGTAAATAGAGAATAGTCACTATGAGATTGAGAAAAATCATGTTGAAGTAAGGTGGTGAAAAACTTATGGAACCATTGTCTTGAGGCTTGTCCCAAGCCATACAGAGACTTGTTAAGCTTGCATACCTGGTTCTCCCCCTTAACTAGATACCCCAAAGGCAATTGCACATAGACTTCCTCAAATAAATCTCCATTCAGGAAAGCATTATTGACATCAAGCTGGACCATTGTCCATTTTCTGACTGTTGCAATCGAAAGTAATAACCTGGCAGTGGTGATTTTTGCCACTGGTGAGAAGGTGTCTAGGAAATCAATCCCTGCTTGTTGAGTATAGCCCTTTACCACCAAACGAGCTTTATATCTATCTAAGCTCCCATCAGCCTTGTATTTAACTTTGTAGAGCCATCTGCAACCAATGGTGTGTCTGTCTTTTGGAAGAGGCACTACTGTCCAGGTCTGATTGGCTTTAAGGGCATCTAATTCTGCCTGCATGGCTGACCTCCATTCAGGAAATTTTATGACCTGATGATAAAACTGTGGCTCATAGATGTGAGCTACTTGCAAAATAAAATTTTTGTGACTAGGGGATAACCTGTCATAAGTCACCATTTCTGTATGGGATAAGGAGTAGCAGGATGTGATAGGGAGCACACATAGTCCTGTAAGTATATGGGATGCCTGAGAGTCCTGCTAGTCCTGTGAGTGGGTTGATTTTAAGGAAGAATGTGAGCATTGGCTGAAGGATCTGAATCAATGACAGAGACTGGAGCAGGATCATGTTGTCTGTTTGAGAGGTTGGAAGATCTGCAGCTGCAGTAGGAGGACCAACAGTGTCAGTTTGAGGAATTGGAATGACCACATCCTGAAAAATATCCAATGCCTCAAGTGGGGTTGACAGTGCCTGAAAGGGGAAGACACTTTCATGAAAAAGCACATCTTTGGAAATGATGAACTTTCTGGTTTGAAGGTTATAGAGTTTGTAGCCTTTGTATCCTATAGGATAGCCCATGAAGATGGCATGCACTGCACGTGGAAAGAATTTATTTTTTACATGTAAAGGAGTAGATGCATAGCAAAGACAGCCAAATATTTTGAATGATGTATAATTTGGTTCCTTGTTGTAAAGGAGTTGATAAGGGGTTTGTTGTTTGAGCACTGGAGATGGTGTGCGATTAATAAGAAAAACTGCTGTCAAGATGCATTCACCCCAGAATCTTCAAGGAATGTTTGACTGAAACATTAAGGACCTTGCCACATTTAACAAATGCTGATACTTCCTCTTAATCACTGAATTTTGTTCAGGTCTATATGGGCAAGAAAATTGATGAACTATCCCTTCCTTTTGCAGAAAATCTGTCAAAGCCAACTCCTTGGCATTGTCAGTCTGGATTTGTTTTATTGTTTTGCCAAATTGAGTCCTAATCATGGCAAAGAAGTTAATGATGGAAGTTGTAGCCTCTGATTTATGTTTCAACAGATAAATCCAAGTGAACCTTGTGCAATCATCAGCAATTGTCAGGAAATAATTCTTACCATCATGGGTGTGATGATGATAAAGGCCCTATATGTCACAGTGGATTAGATCAAAAGGATTAGTGGACATGTTATTAGATGAGATGAAAGACAGTCTACGAAGCTTAGAAAGAGGACAAACTTGACAATTATTTGAAGAGTAATGCAAGGGATAAGAAAAAGGAATTTTATTACTAATTACTTTCAAGATCTTGTCAGACAAATGACCTAATCTAGCATGCCACAAACGTGCATGACTGGAGTTATTTGAAGCTGAAATACAACTGGAATTATTGAAAGAATGTAAATCAGATTGATTTATTACAGAAGACTCAAGTGATGAATTCTGAACAGCATGAATCGTTCCCATATCAGCAAAAGCTTGTTGAGTGACCAAGTTTGCTTGGTAAATGTATAAACCTTCGCACATATTGCCCCTACCAATCATCCTCAATCGCTTGGGATCTTGGATTTGGAAGGAATTATTGTGGAAAGTAACAGTTAATGAGCATTGTTGTAACAAAGCTGCTACTGATATGAGATTGACATGAAAATTCGGAATGTAAAGTACTTTGTGCAACAGAAACTTAGGTGATAATTGGACTATGCCAATGGTTGAAACTAAAACTTTGGAATTATTTGGAAGGATGACAAATTGATTTCTCAAAGTTTTGTAAGAAGTAAAAAATTTCATGGAGTGACAGACATGCGATGTTACTCCTGAATCAATGATCCAGGAATATGAATTAATGGTAGAAAGAATCATACCAATGGGGATTGACTCTACAGAAGTGTCCATATTAGGTATAGCAACCTGTGACAACTGAGTTTGAAGTAACTGAATCAATTGCTGATACTATTGTGATGTCATTTCCAATGGTGGTTCCATGGATTGATGGTGAGAGATAGTGGATACTTGATTCACAGTTCCTGCTGGTCTACCTTTCTTGTATCCTAGAGGGTAACCATGAAGCTTATAGCATTTGTCCTTCGTATGTTCAAGAAGACCACAGTGAGCACACATTGGTCTATCTTTCTTGACATACCTTTGTTTGCCATTAGAAGCATTTCTTGAATATAAGCCATCAGAATGGTTTCTGGAAGGATGTGTGACTGCATAGGCAGCTTAAGCCTTAGAGTGACTTAACAGATTGCCAATCTCCCTTTGCTTTTCTTCTTGAACAACCAAGGAGAAGACCTTATTAATTGGGGGAAAAGGATCCATTAGCAGGATTTGGCCCCTGACATGTGAGTAAGTATCATTAAGCCCCATCAGAAAACACAACACATTTTCCTGGAGTAGATGATCAACAACTGGCCTAGCACCCCCACAATTGCAATTGAAAACTGGACGATACTCACCTATTTCTTCCCAAACTCCTTTCATTTTGGTGAAATATTTCCCCACTGTCATTGAGCCTTGTGAAAGATTAACCAATTCTTTCTTGAGTTGAAAAATTCGTGGACCATTTTGTTGTTTATATCTTTCTTGAAGATCCCTCCAAATGTCAGCAGCAGTGGCAAAGTAGATCACGCTAGCAATGATCTCTTTTGACACCGAGTTGAGCAACCAAGAAGAACCAATGTTGTTATTTCCTTGCCAAGCCAAGAAAGATTGAACGTTGCTTTCATCAGGGATCTGAAGTGATCCATCAACAAAACCAATCTTATTCTTGGCCAGCAGTGCCATGTGCATGGCTCGTCGCCATGAATTGTAATTGTCTCTGATAAGCACTTATGACACCAGATTAAGTCCCAGAGAATCTAAAGGATGAACGAAGAGCGGATTCGAAGCATCATCAATGGTGGAATTCGCCATCAATGACCTGAACAAGAATCCAAAGAGAAGACAATACATTTGATCCTCAATGCACAGAGACAGAAAAGCTATTGTGCTCTGATACCATATTACACCAGAGGTGATCACAAAGAGAAAGAAAAAGACTGTGAAAGAATGAATTGAATTAAGTGTTTACACAGTACACGTATATATAGCAAAAGCAATTGACTCTGGTGTGAAGAATAATAAACCAATCAGATTGAAAAATAATCTAACTAACTAAAACTAAATATCTAACAGACTTGCTGACGTGTCTAACAACTAACTAGCTGACATGTCTAATAGGACCTGTGATGGACCAATCCCGTTTAGTATATCAGCACCACTGGTCTTCAACAATCTATCACGAGTAAGGGTGTAAGGAAAACCGGTCAAACCGGTTAAACCGACTAGATCGGACAGAACCGGACCAAGAGCCTCGGTCTGGTTTTCGGTTTCAATTTCTGAAAAATCGAAGCATTCGGTTCGGTTTTCAGTTTCTATAAAGAAAAACCAGTGATAAACCGGACCGAACAGAGTATAAGGGAAACGATGTCGTTTTAGAGTTTTAGTAATAAGGGGTAGGGCCTTCTGAAGTATGAACCTTGCCCTGAGTCTAACCCTAACTCTTTTCTGCCACTTTACTTCACACAAGTCACTGAAATCAGAAATTGAAATCCTCCCTCCTCGAGTTCTCTTCTCTGGTTCTCTGGCCCTCCCATTCTCTGAGTCTCTGACTAGTGACTATCCTCCATCCTCGGAGTTGAAGCACTCACCTTGTCGTCGCCGCCTCGCCGTCGCCGCCATCGTAAGGTACTGTGAGTCTGTGACCTTCACATCCTGGGATTTTTTGTTTATATGTTCGAAGTTCTGGTTATGGTTTCTTTACTCATTATGCTCGCTCAGTCGCTCCTCCTGCTTCTGCTACCTAGCTTGTAGGTGCCTTTTGATTCTGTTTACTGAGATTCTTAAAGGCTTGCTCCTGCTTTCTGGTTTCTGCTACCTAGCTCGTAAGTGTCTTTTGATTCTGTTATTATGTGTTCCAGTTGATGAAAGAAGGCCCTAAGAAAGACAATCTGAAGTTTCTAAGCCTTAAAAACCCCTATTTAGATTAAAAATTGAATAGAAGTGTTTGATTGTGGCTTGTTTTATGTGTTAAAGGATATCAGTATTTTACATATTCTTATGTTAGAATGAATTAACAAAGGAATTGTATAATGAAGTAGAATGACTTGTTAATAGTGTTGTCTTAATATTATGGTTTATGAGATTTAAGTTAGCAGATAGTTCCACCATTTACATTAGTAACCTTGGGTTTTATTGAGAACATCATAATGGTTTCCACATAATAGCTAACATCAGTTTTATTGATATTATTTCATCAAAAAAAAAAAAGTTTTATTGATATTATGTATTCTTAATCATGGGAAACTATATATGTGCATTTTCATTATAAGCTTTATTTTGTGGTTTTTTTTTTTTTGTTTGGATTCTTGCATTAGCTGTTGGCATGTATTCTCCTGAAATTACAACTTTGAGAGCCATGTTTGTGTTTGGATTTTGTGAGACATGTGTTATTCCATGCGCTTTCTTCTCTTTTGCCAAGTCGAGAATAATTTTAACTTAGTTTTGTGGACAGTATATTATGATACTAGCCAACTCAATTCTGTTGCATTGAATTTTTTTTTAAGTGCAATTGATTTTATTGATGGTTAGTTTTGTGGACAGTATATTATTATTTTATCCTTACTTAAATATGCTGCATTCTGTTCTATGGTGCAATTGAATTGGTGCAATTTACTTCTGATGCATTGATGCAAATGATAGGTGCAAATTTTTCTTTCAATACTTACCTGTTGTCATTGTTTTCTGAATAACTTAGACTAGAATTTTGCATGAGCATTGATACTTGTGATTAAATTGTTTTGATTGGGTCATTAATTTACATCTGTTTGCAAAGTAGGAAATCTAAAATCATTATAGGACTTAATCAATGGGCTGATAATTTCTTATGAAATTTTGCTGCTTTCTAAACCTGTTGGCTAACTCTTGTGACAGAGATCACAGGGAAATCTGAGTTCAATTAGTATATATGTTGAACGGTGCAATAATTGTTCAAACTAAGACATAAAGCCAGAGTTATGTAAGCATAAATGGCCTTTACATGTAAGAACCATAGCTTTTTATGTAGTGAAGAAAGACAATGATGTTCAGTTCAAACTTCCAGCAGCAATTAGAAATTTTCTACAAATTGCAGGCCAGTTGTTTCAGTGAGAATGAAGGTTTCTCTTCATGTTTCTTTTAGCTTCTTAAATGCTGAATGCTGAATGTTTCTTTTAGCTACTTTTCATAATATTCTTTTATGTTTTCTTCTGCTGCAGAATATCTCACTTCCTAATTTGTGTTAAGAGCACTTTATTTTCTAGAGGGAGACTATTAGCTTTCATATTAGCTGTATCAACAGTTTATTAGCCTTTATCAACAGTTTATTTTCTTGTTGCCCTTTTATTTCCTTTTGTAGCTATCAATCTTGAAGGCAAAGTAACAATTTCCAGTTTGGTAGCCCTCCCATTCTGATTTTGGATGATATGTAACTTACTGATTTATTTGCTGGAATTTAGAAGTTTAATCAACATTGAAATTTGGAATAAATTGTTACATTTGATATTTAATTATTGATTTACTGATTTTCTGTGCATTATGATACTTTATTTGTATTTTTTTTTTTTGGTTGATTTGCTTATATGTGCAAGTTTTCTGGTTTTTTTCTTGTTAAAATTTGAAAAATTAATTTCTGCAAGTTTCTGGCTAGACCGACCGAACCGAACTGAACCAGACCAATTCGGTTTGGTTCGGTTTTGCTCTGAAAATTTTGAAAAACCATACCGAACGGAATCAAGGTTCACTGGCCGGTCTAGTCTCGGTTTGAGGTGAAAACTGGACCGAATCGGACCGATTACACCCCTAATCACGAGTGCAATTACAGTTTTATAAGTATAAGAATGTAAAAATCTCATTCAACTTGAAGGGATAGAATGCTTTGTTTGCTTGAAAGAACTTCAACACAATGAGACTCTTAGACTTTTGCCAATGTGAGATCATGTCTCTATATATGTCCCTTGTATTAATATTTGGCTTGAATCACAAACCATCTACGTCATGTGAATAGTCTCTTAAGTTAGGTATCTTTGAATGCAACTAAAACTTCATCAATTATTAGAGCATCCTCAAAAATCAAGATATAAGTTCTTCTCGATGAGAAAAAATTATGATGCAGCGCTTTTGAATATGAAATGAGAAAGGTAATTAATATCATTTATACTTATCAATTTCTTTCTGCTGAATATTTTGTTAATATCATTTTTTAGAGTTTTATTATCTACCAAGTATATTTCCCTAATTAGTAAAAGGTTGTGCTTATTTTATATGCATACATATAGTGGGTTACTTTTTTTTTTCTTGTTTAAATTTTTCTTATTATTCTTGAGTTAAATTAAATTTGTTTTCTTATCTTTGCTTGAGAAACTAATATTAACCAAGAGGCTAGTGCAACAAGGGATCCATTAATTCCTCAACCATCTACATCTTGTGTGCTGCATGGTCATAAGTAAAAAAGTTAAATATATTATTTGTCTTTAAATTATTTTCTAAATGTCAATCTAGTCTTTAATTTATTTTTTATATCACTTTGATTTTTGAATAATCATTTTGCCTGCTAAATTAGTCATTTAAGTTATCACTTTAGGTGCTTGCAAGATTTAGTGGCTGAAGCAATTATTTAAAAACTAAAATGACATAAAAAATAAATCAAGAACTAAAGTCACGAGGACAAAACCAGTAATTGATTGTATACATAAAAAGTGTTGGAGGAACTGAACTAAAATTAATATGTATGAAAAAAACTTATAAGTCTTTTTTGTAAACTTTATAATGCTCTCTTTTAAATAAATTGACTATTCTATATTTAATATAATTGATGATATTTACTTAAAATTTAAATATTTAACATAGTAAAGCATGAATTAATTATTGAAATTTTGTAAGATTTTTTGCTTTGTGAATGAATATGCACAGTCCATCATTAGATTATTCATGAACACAAGATAAGCAGCAGCAGGTCAAACTCTGGAATCTGCAATTGCTAACATAAAAAATATTAATTTAACTCATCAAAAGAGAAATATTAATATTTAATAATTAATAAATAACAGGCCAATAGTAATAGTCGATAAATATAAAAAAACAATATAAGAAAAGTGTTAAAAATATTAAAATAATATAAAATAATAATTTTTTTGAGACAATTAAACTCAAAATTTTTAACTATTTAAAAAATTAACTCGATCTTCGCCACAATACTAATTTTAAAATATAAATATCTTATCAAACCCCTCAACAAAAAATTGTGACATGGTATAGCGTTATCTCCTTTTTAGCTTAGCAGCCACCTTAATGGTAATGTACTTGTAGTTAGAGCAACTTATCTACATGATAATTTTTGTTACCAAAAAAGTTGGTCAAACGGCCAACAAAAATAGTTAACGGAGGAGCTGAGTGAATAATAATCTGATTCAACGCTTCCATTCCATTTACTTTTCTTTCTACTTATTCCTCTACTTCTCTCTACCCTCCGTTTCTTTCAGAACTTTCATCTATCAGATAGCTTGCAACGGATTACTGCTATTATTTGTGGACACATCAGGTTTGCCTGACTTGAACTTTCTGTTTCCTTCGATCTTTTGCACTGGTTTTCTTTTTGTATTCTTATTATTATATTAGAATCATAATTTTTGTTAAAAAGTGACTATCTTTTATGCGAAATAATTGCTATTTTTGAGATCATGTGTTTCTTTCCTCTTCCTAGTTAATATGACATCTAAAACTATGATTTTGTTATTGGTTTCCCAGTCAAATATTCTCCTGCTTCACAGTTTATGGCTATGTGGTTCATCAAACAGATAAGGAAATTTACAAAGGAATTTGTCTGTCAGTAATTGAAATTTCTGCTTCAAAGAAGAAGAGAGTGCAGGAGTTTGGCTTGTGGGTCTGATTTTGCTAGTAGCTCTGCATTTATGGATCTAAACTTCGATGGATATCATGGTTTCATTAATGGTTGCAAAATTGATGATCAAAACTACATCTTAGATGCAAATGAATTCCAAAATCCAGAAAATGATTGGGAAGTCGATGAAAGCCTTGTTGATTTCACGATTGATCCGTTTTTTCAAGCTGATACAGACCCAGTTAGTTTTGCTCCTCAAACATGGGTCAACTCTGATGTAGATGGGATTGTTCCATCCTGGAGTGTGAGCCCTGCTGAAGTTGCTTTAGATGTGCCATCTGCAACTATGGCTTCAGCAGCTGATTCTTCCCTGGAAAACAATGACTTTTCAGAAACTGTCGAGTACATTAGCCAAATTCTTATGGGAGAGAACCTTGATAAAAAACAATCCATGTTTTATGATCCATTAAGCCTGCAAGTAACTGAGAAATCATTTTATGATGCTCTTAGAGAAAACCATACNTACTTGAGTATGAACATGTCTCAGGACTCATGCAGGAGAAGATGTATGTCTTCAAGAATCATGAATAGGTCAGACTCTTTTCACTTTTCAAGTTTCTTCGTTTCCCTCTTAACTTTGAGCAGTCATTCTACTTCTACTTGGTGGTTACTAAAGCTGTTTTGCTTGTTTCATGGTTTTAAGTAAGATGAAATTATAAAGAGAAAAGAATAAAAGAAAGTTAACTTTGATGTTATGTTGTTATAGTATTTCAACTTTTCCTACTTGCTTCATGTTATTCTGTTGTTTTGGTTCTTTTGGCATGCTTATTTGTAGTGGGGAAAATTCTTTAACATGTTGGTTTCTGACATTTGCAGTTTGGAGGGCTCAGGTAGTATGTATTCAGAGTGTATTTGTTGAACAATTTAATGAAGTGGCCTTAATTGTAGTTTGGGGTTGAAAATTAATTTATGTTTTTCCATAAGAGTTTAAAAAGGTCAGTATGTTATTTGTTGTATGGAAATAAAGAAAATACAATGTATTGCTTATATACAGATATTCCCTTGTCCCTTAGGTCCTGTATGAAGAAAACTTTTTTATCACTTTTCTTGTTTGTGCTGATGCATGCACACACACTTATTTTTCCTTCTGAAACATCACTTGCTATTCATTTTTCTTGATGATTACACTTTGATGTTAAGAAGAAATCCACAATATAATTTTTGCCTCCTCCTTTATCATCTGCAGGATGAGGTCCGCTGACTTACCACAAAGTTTGATCTGCCAAACAAGGATGGAAAAGATTCACAAGGAATATGCTTCATAGACAAGTTATATCTAGCAGCAACTGGTTCACACAAAATACATATCTATGTCAATATGTTATGCTTGGAAATATATTAATATCTCTGTAAATCTGGATTGGTCTTCAAATTTTTTTGAATGTGGATGACTTAAAGGGAAAATGACACATGTTGTTATCATTATATGGTAATGCCCATTCGGATAATGGTAACTAGTTCTTGTTCTTTGACACGTTTTGAAGCGCCATTTCTTGTTGACAGTTGTTGATTATAACTAAATGTATTTACCTTTTGAGCCAGAGATAAAATTCAGTGAATTTGTTGCAAGACAAATTGGGGAGAGGGAAGGTGTTCTACTGGAAGCTGAGACAGGGGATTTCCTTGGAAAACATTGCTGTTTCTGGTTCTATACTATTGGTGCCAAGGTCTACAGGAAAATTTGTTATTCCAAGAGTAGTACTCTTATAGACACAGAAATTGTGTGAGACCCACACAAAAATCTGTAGGACCCACACATTTTTTACGTTTATAAGAGTATTACTCTCCAAGTACACAAGGATTTCTCAGGTCTACAGCTACTTGGAGGATGCCCATGGTTTTTCTCTTGCGATCTCATTCTGGCATCAGCTATATCAATCTGATAAATTTCCTATCATCTGAAATTATGCTTTCATTTGATTTCTGACTCAAGCAACTATGGGATTGTCAAAGAACTTTTCATCGCATGTGGCAGCTTATGCAGGCATGTCGTTGATAAGGATGTTAAAAACAATGTTGTTGTTTTGTGTCCAGAAATTACTTCTACATCGATAAAAGAAGGTGCCGATTTTGTGTCGGCTCTCTGAAATGGCTGAGTGAGCTAACTCCTAGCCAGACAAGTCAGCTCCAGTTCAAGGTGGAGAGCTGAAATTTCTTTTCGTGTTTGAGTTTTATGAAGTTATTTCCATTTCATCAGGAAAAACTAAGTACAAATTTTTGCTTGAACCACAACATGGAGACTCCCCAAATGGGGGCAGTATATGACCAAGTGAGCCACATAATGTCTCTACTCACATGCTTATGTTGTTGCACCTAAAACCATGAGCTACATCAGACTATGATCTTGAAAACAGTATACATTAGATGTCAACTAAGTGGCATATTCTTTTATGTTGATAAGTGGAAGGTGCTTAACAGTTACTTTTATGGTATGTTAGCTTTTCTTCTTGTCATATACGTCTTCCTTTGGTTGCTGCTTGAAGCTTTTTATTTTAAACCTTTTCAGGTGAGACATGGTCCTAGTTCTAAGAAAATATGGTTTCCATGCAAAATCAAAAATCTTTAATTATGCTTTGAGTTCCTATAACTTAAAACGAAAATTCAAATAAGTCCCTATAGTTTATTTTCTTTTAAGTGGGGTCCTTATACTTTCATTGTGGTTTCCCTACTGTCAGATAACACCGTTAGTAAACTGATGACATGCCAAACGGTGTGTACATATGGCAAAGATAGTTGCTTACGTGGCACAATTATAGCCTTTTCCTATTCATTATGAATTTAGTAATCTGTTACATTTTGAAAAAAAAACTTGTCGCCCATGCCAACAATGAGAAGGTCTGACATCATCCAATACCAATAGAATTGGACTTTCCTCAATTGACTCGAGCAAAATTTCCAATTGGTTAACAGTTTCTGCATGATGGTAGTAATGTTTGCCGGTTTTGAAAAGGTGACGAAGAAGATATTCTCCTTGAATTTACCTAAGCAAACCAACCACATTTAGAGAGCTGCAAACTCAACAACATATATGATCAACTGCAGTGTATTAAAATTGCACCTTGATTCTCATAAAAGCAAAAATAATAAAATATTAGGAATTTATATAGAATTTTTTCCTCAAATATCTCCACTTCTGGGATATATTCGCACACAACCACCTCGACCAGCCTTCTCCCGGCTTAAAACATGAGAAAAAATGTTAACTTGGTCAACAACATCAGAGGTCGACCTGATTATTGTGAAGTATGATTAACAGCTTAATTGCTACTATATGCAAATAAAATTCCAACGGTTTTGATCATTTTCAAAAAAAATTCCAATACGACATATGAAACTCCATCAAATGAAGGACTTTTCAGAGCATACCCATTACATGACCAAGGACAATAGGTAGAAGTAACTGAACTAACTGGTTTTATCTGTCAGATTTTTTATAGGATGTAAAGGTTTTGTAATCTTGTTGAATGTGGCAGAGGGGATGTTCCTCCATTTTTGAAAGGGGTTATTGGTGTTTTTCATGCCTTTACCTTAAATAAGAATGTAGGAAGATATGATAAGTGGGTTTCAGTTGACATTAAAGGGTCAGGGTGTATAGGCCGTCATTGGTGAGAAAGATTTTATAATCATTTGCTACTCTACCCATAAATTACGGGTTTTAATTCTTTTTGATTTGCAAGTCGCTACATTATTATTATTATTATTATTTTAATTTTAACCTTCAGTTTTGAGAATCCTAGCAGTGGCACTACTTAATGGCGTGAAGTACCCACAAATGATGTAGTTTAACCATATTACGTATGTTTATAAAAGAAAAAAAGAAAGAAACTATTATGTATATTCATGAAGAAGTGAAAGAAGAAATCAAATCCCCATATGCATTACAAATATTTTCTCAATATCACATACAAATTCAGTTCTCACTTACATAAGAAAATATGTCTTACAATATAAAGATTCAAAATCAAACAAAACATGTCTTTGAAACTAAGACAACGATTTAATTACAAGAGCCTTTGAAACTTAAGATGGATTCCTAGCTGCAGAGCAGTCTTGTTCGAATTGGCTGCACAGAGCAGACCATTCATAATTCACTTTAAATAATTTTTGCTGAGCTTTTCTTTGATCTTCCCACTTTTCTGACTTGTGCTTTGTCACAGCATTAAATTCTTTCTGGAACCCTATGGCATCTGCAAGAAGCTTCTTTTTCCGTTCTTGAAGAGATGATAGATTAACCTTACAATCATTGATTTCCTTTTCTGTAACCTGTAGTTCAAGTTGCAAACTAGAGATTTGTTCCTTCAAACCTTCTTCCTTTTGTTGAGCCTTAGCCATGGACTTCTCAGTCTTTGATATATTTGATATAAGAGTAATGGCCTCCTCTTTTCGGCAAGGGAGTTCTTCTTTGATAAACTTCTCATTTTTCTCAAGCATTTTGAATTCGTCAATGGAAGCAGAGGCTTCCTTGAAAGAAGATAGGATAGTTGGGAAGTTTTGGTGCAGAGAGTCTATTGTAGCTTTAACTCTAGCTAGCAGAACTCCATCTTGAGAAGAACAATATGACAAGACGTTGAGAGCATTCTCGAGGAGAAGTCTGTTGTCCTTTGAGCTAGCTATGTCTTTAAGGGGAATCTTCAGAGAGGCTTCAAGGTCATTGAAGGCCTTAGCTATGTGATTATCTTCAAGAGCAGGATGCTTTGCAGGAAATACAGAAACAGAAGGCATGGAATCTTTAACATTAGCACCTTCCTCCATTGTTTGAAATATTCTAAGGAGATCATCCTCTTCAAAGTCTTGAAGATTTATGGAATCAGCCTCAGTGTCATTGTTGGCGTAAGTTTGATCATTTTTGCCAACACTAATTTCACCCTGGATTGAATAAGAAGAAATGAATAAGTAAAGGGCATTAGAAATTAGTCACAGTATGATCAGCAATAGAATTTTATTCTATTCTTTTGGTGGATAGAACTGCAAGCAATAGGGCTTTTAATTTTAGAAAAGAAAACAAAAACTTCTAATTTTATAGCACAGTGGCTTGGATTTTCATATGATATACTCCTATGCAGAAAGAGAAGAGTTTGAGCTTAGTGAACTTACATGTAAAGTGGTTGGAGATGGCCCTTTAAGTTCTGGTTCAGTTGATGAAGTTGCCATTGCTGATTCGGCTGCTGTAGAACATTTTGGAACAATTTCCTCTGCCTTATCTTTGATAATACTCTGAGGAAAACCAAAAATATATAAAGAAACTGCTCAATAAGTTTCCTCCAGTATCTTGTAATGAATGATTAACAAGTAATATGGCGAATTCAAAAGATTTACCTGTGGAGCTGTTTCATGAGGAGAAGTAACTGATGAGACACTTAGTGAGCTCCCTGGTTCTGAATTAGTTGGTGAAGTTTTTAACTCAGCTTTCTCTGATGTAGGACCTTCTTCAACACTTCCATTGACACCCTGCATCCCACCAAAAGATATCTAAGTTCGACTTATCCTTGATACTAAACCTTAACATTTTAGTGAATAATTAGAATAAAACTAAGAAATTATTTCTCTAAATGCCTGTCGATCTATCTTGATTGTTTCATTTCTTGATTCTTTTTGCACCAGCTCCTATAAGACAGAAAAAAAGCAAACAGCATGTAAATGTTTACATGTAGAGGAACAGTTACTGCATGTGTTTGACGATTACGTCTTCCCTTGATTACATGGAGAATTTATAAAATTACCTGTGACGTGCTCCCTAATTCTGAATGAGTCAAACAAGTTACTATTTTAGATTTCTCCAATGTCTTGCCTTCTTCAACAATTTCAGTAACACTCTGCACAGCATGAAAAGATGTATCTAATTTGTAGTTCTTTTGTTAATACCAAGACTATACAAAACAATTAGTGTCTCTTCTATGCTCTGAGTAAAATCGAAAGAAATAAAGAGGCTGCTTAATAAGGTCCTGGTTCTCAATGAATTGATGAAATTACTACCTTAGCTTTGTCCGATGTTGGAACTTCATTCACTACGAAAGCTTTCTCTGATTTATGATCCTCTTGCTTGCTCTCTTCTGCTGTTTCTTTAATCCTCTGCAGAGAACAATAGGGAAATTAAGGTGGACTTTCATTTGTAAAGAACTCATACGAATTGGGTGAGTATTGACCTGTGGCTGTGAAGGGGACAGCTCCCTCTGCGGTGCTACTTCAACGTCAACTTCAAAATCTACATCTTCAGAATCTTCACTAGATTCAATCATTTCATCAAGTAGTCCGACCAAGTACCGATGGTCAAGTTCACCAATTTTAATTTCTACAATATGCATTTATAAGCATTAGAAATTACATTAGAAGACCAAATTGTTGTTTGAAAAATAATTCAACGTATTACACCCGCTTTCAATTGTGAATCATTATTTTGGCTAAATACTTTTCTAAAAATGGAAAGATAGTTTGTATTTTAGAGTAATAATACATAGACACAAGTTTTTATCACAACATTTAAAAATATTTCACTTTTTAATTGGGCTTTATAGAATCTTGTTCTTTTCAACGAAGTAATCCTTAAATTT